>JARFOD010150466.1:0-12529 GCA_031763545.1 Mopalia muscosa | reverse complement strand
TCCGGAATATGTTTTCACAAGTTTATTTAGACGAAATATCCTTGTAGAAAATGTGAAGATTTTTTTCGTTTGTAAAGTAATATGGCCATAACTTTTAAAAAGAGTCATAGGTATAGAAAAGTATATATTTTCTTCACCAGGAATATTTTCTCTATCCAAAAAGGATAAAACATCGCTGCTGTCAGTGGCTTGACGGATGCAAAGAGTAAAGTGTATTCCCATGATGCGATTTGAAGTAGCGATGTCTGGTGATTTCTCCCTTTTTTTAAAGTAATTTTGTTGACTTTTAAAAAAAAATTTCTCGACCAATAAAAATGTCGCAAATAAGGGGAATCCCATGAAATCGTAACTACAAATCGTGCAGCGAGAATGCACCTTTTGCCTGAACATTACCTAACAGTAGGACTACCATTGGTACAAATAATTTGAATTTATTTCCCAGGCTTCTTTTCAAGATGGCAGTGGACCTGATGGGGAAGTATGGACGACTTATTCTGTTATATCAGGGTTTCTGTTCGGTACAATACTAGCAGCAGATTTGAAAAGCTCTTACAGTTTGACCCCCAGTGCCGCTGGATTTAAAGAATGGGTGAGCACCGGTCTATGTTTGTTGTAAATATCATTAATATCATTATTAACATAAATATGTTTATATATTGAATCGAATATTGAATCGATATATATATATATATGAATAATATGAAATAGACCAATGGTTGGAATGACTGGCTGATTAGTGTTTAACCCCATGCTTTGGGAATATTTGACTATCGAACACAATCACAAAATGAGCTGTGGTCTACTAAATATATGATGGATATCGATTTTACTCCATTACTAAGCACAATAATAGGGATATCCTTAAAAGAAAATGCTCTTAAGCAGAGGGCTCATCCGATTTTAAGCATAAAATGAAAAGTAAACTCGTTTAAATCCTCATTAAAAGAACAAAGCGAGGGGCCACAATCATAACAAACAAACAAGACCTCGTTTAACATGGACAAACTAAGTATGGATGACAACTTCTTTATTTATTGGATACAATGTTTCTATCTCATTTCAGAGACAGTTTTCAAGACCCCAGTCCCAATCTAAAATCTATGATGGTATTGAGGAACAATAATGAATTTAACATGAAATGATAATAATATAATTTTTTTTATTAAATGTTTTCCAGATGCATGGCCCAAGTGTAGTATTCTCTTACCTTGATGGGAAAGCAGTGTCTGTGTTCAATGAGAGTAGCCCGTTGATTTTAAACGGTTGCACAACGGTAGATTTTTGTCTTTACCATACGGCTCCTGTCATAGGATTCGGGTAAGTGCTGTCTTAGTTTGGGATAGGGGCTGTTCATTCCACCATGGCACTGGTGCCATGATCCTATGTAATAAATGATACGGCTCTAACACAAGGAAACTTAAATTATTCATAAGCCGAATTTTCACGAAAAACTTTGATGTTTACGAGAGCTATAGATCTTCTAGATAACTACAGTCACCATGCACACAACGCCGCCGAATCCGAACCAGCATCATCTGTTCGCACTCGATGTTCTAACAGAGATGCAGCATTTTGAACGCCATGGATGAATACAGCAATAGTACATCCGGGCCATTGATATAAAAAGTAAAAAAACACCGTCGCTTCAGTGGAGATGAAACAATGACGTCTGTATTTTTGGGGGAGAATTTTCTGGACAAAATATAATTTCAATTTGATGATCACACGATCAGACTGATATCCGATTCTTGATAATCCTGAATCACTAGAGCTATTTAAGAGCCGTAAAGTTAACATTAAGATCTATTTAGGCATCCAAACCAACCAACCAACCAACCAACCACCCATTAAGATCTACATTTTTTCTAAGAATCCACAGAATGAGTGCCATTTTGTAACCACCAAGTACTATCTTGCTTTTCAAAGCAGTCTGCAGCTTGGGAGATATATTCGCGCCATCCCTTTCTTACCGGAAGTCACGAGGCAAAGATTTACTTTTAGCCACAGTTAAAAATCCAGCTCCTTGAAAATTTCCTCCAGACAAGTTTTTAAGCAGTAAAAATACAGTGGTAGTCCACAAGTCGGTAGCGATAAAGAGGCGGGCTTCCTTAGGCAAGTCCAAAAAGAATATAGACGTATCAAGCCTAGCATCGATTCTTACCCTAGCATCTCATGCTAAAAAAAAATATAAAGTATAAACTGTTATCTTTATCCCATACAATCAGTTTGTTTGTTTGTTTGATTTGGGTTTAACGTGGTACTCAAGGATATTTCACCTATATGACGACGGATTGTCTACTTCACACTGTTCCTTGCCTTATTACGGTGGAAAATCGGGAGGAAACCCTGTAAAAACCACCCCCGCGATTGCCGGAGCCATATCTTGTGACTCACTTATACCTGGTGGTCGATAGACGGACCATACAATTAGATTGAAGCTTTCATACACAGAAAAAGATATGGTCTAAACACGGGATGGCAGATAAAGGATATATACATACGACCATAATCGACCTGACACGGTTATTGGCTAGATAAAGATTGGCCTGATAAATCGTCCGCCTCTACGATACTATAATGAAATATTTGCCACTTTTTCTCAATTGTGGCAAGGGTGAAGAGATGTTAGCTTGTTTTTTTTGTTTTTTTTTTTACATTTTTACCCTTGCCTTGGGAAGACGCTAAACCCGCAACTTTTCGAGAAAGTTTAAGTTAAGACCTGAACTCCGAGCTTTTGAAGATCTCAGCCTTGGTTCGATAAGATTGTTAATTTTGGCTTTTAACTGCTTCAGGTTGAATAAGATAAAGTATTTAATTTGAAAGATATTCGACTCATTTTCTTAGCTATAGTTATTGCCATAATTTGTGATTCAACATAAAGTTTCAATAAATTATCGCCTGTTTTTGTTGTTTTGGTTTATGCTTTGACAGTGATATGGATGTGGTTATATTAGGGGAGATGGACAAATGGGTACCGATGTCACCGCAGAGGATTTCAGGATTGTCTCTTGGTGAAGACCTACTCATGGAGCTTTCCGGGAAACCAACAGAAACTGTCTCTATTTGGTTTTCTGAAAATGGACAACCCAAAATCATCAGATGTAGCATTGGTGACGATGGTACTGCTACTTTATCATATAAACTTTCTAAGTGTTTATAATGTACCCATGAACAAAATAAACTTCGAATATTTAAAATTATTTTTTAAAATAATTTTTCTCTTGATAGTTAAGATTGGTTTCATTGTGAAAAATGCCTTACATGGTGGATATTTTTAAATAAATTATGCGTCGGCTTATGTGAAAGGCTATGGAAAGGATAAATCAGAGATGAAGTATTTAACCCCTGTAGACAGCAGACTTTGATGGCTTTATGAGCAGTCCATTTATGTTATTTTCCTTTTAAAACATGAACTGGACTGTTAGTTAGCCGCCACAGGCTTATCCGAATCTTTAACCACACACAGGGATTCACAGAAAAACATCGAACATACACCAAAACAAAGAAACAACCAAAAGATCCATAATTTGACTGACTTTATCAGCTTAGCTGTATGCGGAAAACTTAACCCTAAGGAGGGGCAATGCGTACAAGTATAAATGGACCCTTACCTCTATAAAGAAGCTATAGCCGCACTTTCGGCAATAGTTACTTTTTGAGCTCCTGTAGGGTATCCGGTCAAAATCTGTCTCAACTACTTCTATAAACAGTAGTTTGTTCGCCAGGAAACTAACAATAACTACAGTTTAGGGTGTTTATTATACTAAAATATATCTAAAAACGTGTTTACACAGGGTGTACATTTCAGGCATAGAAATGAATTGTTTACACAGGGTGTACATTTCAGGCATAGAAATAATTTTTTTACACAGGGTGTACATTTCAGGCATAGAAATGAACCTTACATCAATTGTTTTGCAAAATCATATAACAAATTCAGTCGATTTACAATCGCTACAGATCGGTTATATTGGTCAATCGTCGAAACCAATTCCGGTAAAGGGAAACTTTGCCGAAGACATTGGGTCTGCCTGTTTCACACTGTTTATAGACAAACGAGGAGATTCCCATGAGAATTAGCGTCCCGTCATCGCCGGAACAAGTCAATGGTCCGCCACTGTCACCCTGTATGGACAAAAATAACGTCTCGCTTATTTTTAATAATTGTTTCTCACATTCAAGGGTCGATTCAAATTTCTATTTTAGTCAGAGTTGATTGTGTTCAGAACTTGTTTAGTAATTGTTGTCATTCCTTAAAATTCTTAAAATCCAAATCCATTTCTTGATTTAACGTCATTTATTCAGATCACAAAATAACATTTGAGGGCCCAAGATTTGTTTTATTGGTCCAGGGCTATTTTACGGTTGAAGACTATTTTTCCACTCATGATTTTTTTTCCCTCAAAGATTCACAATTAACTATTCTCGTGATTACACAAACTGATGTCCAAGTTAACGCAGCGTCTCACCCAAAGTTCATTACTCACTAACACGAAGCTGCAGGAGGGTAAATACTCTGATTGTGATTAAAAACTTCTGACAACGATGGGCGGCAAAAGACGTCATTAATGTATGTCTTCGCGTGTATCATGGGTAGGTAACGTGAATCTTGAATAAAAAAATTTTGGACCGCATAAAAATCTTTGATCGAAAAAGATTTCTTGAAACGGAAAACAGTTTTGTTAGGCAATACTAGTATGGGTTAAACAAAATTATTTTGTATAGAACCATTCTTGTGCCTCGTTTGAAAATGTTTTTTTACTTTGCTAACTTAAGCTAACTTAGTAACAATAGCAAGTTTTAAATTATTTATACTAAAAACAAAAACATTGGTAAATCTTCAAAATATTGATTCGTACTCACAGTACAGATGGTGTTTTGTCTCGGATTACCAGTTGCACATGTTTGGTAAGGAGAAATACCACCCCATCCCGCTGTCCGACAATCTTTCAGTTGAACCAACTTCATTGCAGCTTCTCGAAGGATAGGCGTAAATCGCTTGCTGTTGGCTATACAAAAAAAAACAAAAAAAAAAAACCAAAAAAAAATTAAATGACTTTTGTAGTGACCCTTACACCTTCGAGTTATGGAGTTCCGACATCAGGGTGATGTCCCTTTGCTAGAGAACTTGGTGCCCGTTTCACAAAGCAAACTTAGCTTTAGCGCGCAAAACGTAGTTACCATGACGACCAGTGTTGAAGACATAGTGTTGCGATGACAGTTACGTTTAACGTAAGCAAAGATTGCTTTGTGAAATATGCCCCTGTCACTTTACGATTAGCTAGTGCTACATATCTATTCTATTCGACCTCAACAGTTAAAATTTAAAAACATAATAACCACCCATAAAGCTTAATTCACATATAATTCTTCATCTGTATTATTGCTAATAGCGCCAGTGATAAAATGAGTTTATTTGCCATTATTAGCCGTAGAGCTGTAAAGTTATTTTATAAAGGCGCATCCTTGTATTGTAGCATCATAACTTGAAACCTTCGCATTCAGGTGATATAAAAATAATTGGATAAACAAATATATACATTTTTAAAAAATAGATAATAAAAGAACTACAGCCACATTGTCAAAGGCACTGTCAACATATACAAAAAATGACACAATTTAATTTGAACTGTTTTTAAGTTTTACAGCGAAAATATTATCCTGCAAATGTCGTCTGAGTATTAACCAGCACAAGCCCCGGCCCTTATAAAGGTGTGCTACTGTAGTAGGCTACGAACCTTTTAGAAACCCAATCAATTTGGAATGCCTAGTTACTAAGGTCTAAATAACGTCTTACCCTCCTCATTTTCTTTTTGCCATTTCATATGTCAGGTATCATCGGTTTAAAGACTAACCGGGACTTTGCCAGGGACCAATGAACTGCACTCCAGTGCTTTAAATCCGGCGGTCAAATAATTATAGGCAGCTCTCAGCCTAAAAATTCTATCCAAATATTATTTGCCCGATAGCATAAGGTTGCGGTAAAAGTCTTTTCTGAAAACATGTCTTTGCTATTTTACTACTATATACAGTTATTCCCAGTTTATTGAGTGGTATAGTCAGAGTAAAAATGCGCACGCGCAATTACAAAATATGGGGACATTTTTTTAATCAAAATTGTTTCACCTGATAAACAGGGCAGTTTATTGAATGAAACACAAAGAAAAATGATCTGACATGAATGCTACCGAAACCGTATGTTGACAGGTGCTTATCGGTAGGATTTTGAGGCTGCGGACATTGTGTAAGCATCTAGTACCATCTAGCTTCTCAACGCAGTGTGGGAACTTTGGGTTAAACCCGCGCGCCTTCACTATCTTACCAGGTGGCCACAAGATGGTGCCCTTCTTTAAGCCACAATAATGAAAAATCCATTTGCATAAAAATTTAAAAATATGTAATGTGGGTCAACCTTTTAACAAATTTGTTAATTTCTTTTTTAAAAAAGAAGAATTGTATCGATCTGATTGAATTAGAGACGATGACATGGTAGCATAGTCATGGTGTCTGTATACAGCTGTACGTTTTCTGGTTACGACCACACAGTTTACATCGTTTTAGCGAATATCACTACATTCAAAATTGTCCGGGTTTATGTCCAAGCGGGCCGAGAGCGTTGAACGGATTAAAGTCACTGCAGTGCAGTTCATTCGTTCCTTTGGAAATATAGGTCTAGTGTTGATACTGTTGTTCATTACTTGACATATAAGATGGCTGCCAGGAAATGAGAAGGTTAGAGTAACTAGTACCCCAAATCTATAACTTTTCCTAATAGATTATCGATCACATTTAACTTGGTCAACCACTGGTCATACTATGCTATCATTCTTTTGCCTAGTTCTTTTCTCCACAAAAATTATTTTGAACCCCCAGTCTAAATAAGTACAAACATACATTGTTAGTCATCCGTGGGACCACTGACAGTGTGCGCCAGCCAAGGGTAAGTAGTTATTCTTACCTGAGGTGGAACCCCATCCAGATACCCAGCACTGCCTCCCTGTGACGTCATCGGAATTTTGGGCGATGGCGATTGGTGAAATGTCGGATCGACTGATATTTACCGGAGTTAGTAATTTTAACAAGGCAATATCAAAAAAGGGGTTCAGACCGAGTGGCTGTGAAATAAATGAAAAATTATACTCAGATTAGCCTGCCAATAGATTCTTACAACTTGTCTCGTACCACCAGTCTAGTCCCATAATGAATTTCATACCGTCTGTCCATTCTTACAGTCAATATCATACCGCCAGTCCATTCTTAAAGTGAATTTCAAACCACCAGTCCATTTTTACAGTGAATTTCATACCGTATGTCCATTCTTACAATAAATTTCATACCACCAGTCCATTCTTACAGTGACTTTCATACCGTTTGTCCATTCTCAGTGAATTTCATACAGCTAGTCCATTCTTACAGCGAATTTCATACCGTCTGTCCATTCTTACAGTGAATTTCATACCGCCAGTCCATTCTTACAGTGAATTCCATACCGTCTGTCCATTCTCAGTGAATTTCATACCGTCTGTCCATTCTTACAGTGAATTTCATACCGTCTGTCCATTCTCAGTGAATTTCATACCGCCAGTCCATTCCTATAGTGAATTCCATACCGTCTGTCCATTCTCAGTGAATTTCACACCGTCAGTCCATTCCTATAGTGAACTGCATACCGCCAGTCCATTCCTATAGTGAATTTCATACCGTCTGTCCATTCTCAGTGAATTTCACACCGTCAGTTCATTCTTATAGTGGATTGCATACCGCCAGCCCATTCCTATAGTGAATTTCATACCGTCTGTCCATTCTCAGTGAATTTCACACTGTCAGTCCATTCCTATAGTGAATTGCATACCGCTGGTCCATTCTTACAGTTAATCTTATACCGCCATGCAGTCTAGTCTCATAATGGGGTTCATACCGTCAGCCATTATTTCATACAGCAAATTCATTTTAACAAGGGGTCTCATACTGCCAGCTCATTCTTACAATTGATCCCACACCACCAGTCCAATCTTACAACCGGTCTTATATCACCAGTCCATTCCTACAACGGGTCTCATATCACCAGTCCATTCCTACAACGGGTCTTATATCACCAGTCCATTCCTACAACGGATCTTATATCACCAATCCATTCCTACAACGGGTCTTATATCCCCAGTCCATTCCTACAACGGGTCTTCTATCTCCAGTCTATTCCTACAACGGGTCAAATATCTCCAGTCCATTCCTACAACGGGTCTTATATCCCCAGTCCATTCCTACAACGGGTCTTCTATCTCCAGTCCATTCCTACAACGGGTCTCATATCCCCAGTCCATTCCTACAACGGGTCAAATATCTCCAGTCCATTCCTACAACGGGTCAAATATCACCAGTCCATTCCTACAACGGGTCAAATATCACCAGTCCATTCCTACAACGGGTCAAATATCACCAGTCCATTCTTACAACGGGTCAAATATCTCCAGTCCATTCCAACAACGGGGCTAATACACAGGTTAATTCTTATAAAGGGTCTCTTACCGCCAGTGAATTGTTACAAATTAGTTAAGTTTGTGCGTCGGTGTTTTGTGCTTTTAAGTTTTATTAAGAAACTCAACTCACCGTTATTGCAGCCTGCACCTGATGAATTTCTCCATCCAAATCCAATGGTGATATTTTGTTTGCGCCCACCACAACACGCAGGTCTACAAGCCTAAGGAGGAGGCAAAAGAAACAAAATAGGTAAAGGATACTCTAACTCCCCTACAGAGTGTTTTTACGTTTCGCCGTTTTACTTCTAAACTACAGTGAATTGTGCAACACATGTATATATATTCTGAATCGTCTTCTTTTTCTAAAACTTACAGAAAAAAATATTTTGCATACAAAGTAAATTTTTGCTACCTCTTTTTCAAATTGCTACTTCTTTTACACTATTTAGGTCAAGTGTTCAATTTGACATCAAAAAACTGTGATTCAGTTTTTTCTTGTTTGTCTTAATTTTCTTGCAATATTGGGTTAAAGGTCAAAAATCTGAAAAATGAGTCAGAATAGTGAAATTTCAACTTCTTATAACTTTGTCTAAGAAACGAAAAAAGATATTAAAAATCTGAACGACAATGTTTTAGTTTTATATGTTAAGATCAAGTGTGCAAAAAATAATTTCTGTATGTATAAAAACAGCTGAGGAGTAGGCATTTTCTTCAGTACGGTACACTGACAAATGAAAACAGAGAAAACGGGTAAAATGTATTTCTGACCTATTTTACGACAGTTTTACCTTTTTCATGCTCAATTCTTTGAAGTAATTCAATTTAGTTTTTTCACAATTTGTTTATAATATCGAATTGAGTCATTCAATGTATGTTTCGCAATAATTATGCATATATATTGGGAGTATCCTTAAACAAGATATGAATGAGTCTTGAGATAGAGCTGGTTACCCGCATACAACCCGTCGGCACATGTACAAGACTTGCATCATATCATACCACAATCCAACAATATCTTTACATCAATCATTATGCTTTCATTATGATTAGTTGTATTCGGCGTCTACTTTTACTGTGTGCTTAACGGTAGTTTACTTTTTATGCATAAAGAAATATTTCATCTGCAACATATTGATATTTATTGCCAATTATTTTCGATTTGCTGTTGATTTTCACGCCATAAACAATTGCTAAAGCCTTGTAACGAAGGTGGTGATTTTCCGATCTTCCGTCTGTCCTGTAAAAGTCATTTATTGTTTGATCTTCTGTAAAATGAGTCTCTTAAGGTATTGCTGGACCCCTTGGGCTCAAAGTGAACCAAATTTTGACTTGGATAAAAAGTAAGGTATTAAAACTATATCCTGGTGACAAAAATAATTCGAAATTCTAATTACAAGAAGTTAAAATTTGAGCATATAATTGAGTTTTCCTTGATCATATTAGTGGCAAAACTTTAATTTTCTATTTCTGGCGCGTCAGTTTTAAGCAGACTACATTTTCAATGATGTAAGTCTAGAAAACCCTTCGTCCTAAAAATTTCAAATTTAAAACTATTGTAAAGAGAACAATGCGATCTAGTAAACATGCGTTATTTTTTAGAACTTCGTGCTTGATTTTATAAAATGTTTTCTAAAGTTGTATTTGACAACGTGGGATAGACAAAAAAAAAAACCCAAAACACTGTCATCGATCTAATCAAAACTCTTTAAAAATCACGCACAGTTAACTGGTTGAAAGACTATTCTACTAGGCCAACTAATCTATTGGGTCTTATCGGTATTGCACTTCGAGAAATAAACCTTGAAAAAAGCAGTCTTTTGTTGTCTGTTGACATTTACCCATTTTGCAATATTTTAGGAAATAATAATGGGATTTTCACCATATTCATAAATTATAATCCTGAGTCTTCCTAAAATATATACATATATGGTTCAGAGTTTTATTGTTCTGAATCAAGAGACTACAGCGGGTGTTCTACAAATCGACCGGGTTGTCCAATGAGACCTGAAGGGTACGTACGTCATGTCCGACAAAACCAGAATTCTTAGTTATGGCTTAATGTTAATGCCAAACCTAATCCTTATATTTTTCCCTTAACCTAATCATAAATCTTACCCTTAAAAAACTTAAAACTTTACCCTTACAATAACCCCAAACATAACACTTAAATTGTCTATTAATGCCTTGTCATCGCGCATGTCCAAAGGGGATTTTATTTTATTTACTTCAATCACACAGACTCGGAAGAGCCCACTTAAGGACAGATAACAGCATGAAATACAATTAAGACAACATATAAATATACATGCATATATAAAACTATTTTTGAACATGAATATATCATACACAATAAGAAATCAAATTTTTAAAGAATAAAAATGTTGACAGGAGATCAAGGTGATCTAAAAATTAAGAAAGACTTGTACATACATGATCTAAAAGTTTAGAAAGACTTGTACGTACGTGATGTAAAAAAATAAAAAGACTTGTACATATGTGTTATTAAAGCAAAATTTTCTTAAGTTTGGCCTAAAAACTTGTGTAAGTGTCAAAAATGTCTAAAGAGCTATCATGGCTAAAACTATCATTGTATAATTGTTGTGCTGAAGGTAGGAAACTGTGTATCCTCACATTTATCCTTGAAGGATGAGGTTTAAAAAGTTGAGGAGCTCTTAAAATGCGTACTGGCGCATGGAATGCTATTTCCCCTGTAAGCTGCGAGCAGTTTATTTTTCCGTGTATAATCTTACATAGGGCCTAATGTTCAAAGTTTTGAATATTTTCGCCTATTTTCTAACAATTTCTGTTTAATATCAGAGAGACGTTTCGATGTAGTGACAAACATCGTTATCAAGCATAATGATCAACTTCTGAACAACACGGTATTTATAACAGTAAAACTAGGTGAATGGACATTTGAAATTTAACAATGAGAGTGAAACCCAGTTGGATAATACAACGCTATAGATGAATATGTAGGTTTACAGAATGACTGTGTTAAAAAATAAAGAAATTGATATTAGGTCAGTATTTTGTTCGGTAGACATTCAGAATTAGAAGTGCAGAATTAACAGTTCACTTTTCTAAACCTTTGATTCTGATATAATTCACTGACCACCCATGACACTAAATGTACAATACAGAGGAATCATCTCTGTGGCATTTGCAGATGCCACAAGTCCCATGGAGCTGAGAAGACCCCCGATCATGACCATCGTGCGGTTTGATGTCTTCGATGATAAAAATGTCGAGACAGGTCCTGTGGACAAATGTTTTAAAGGAATAAAATAAGAAACTGAATTTTACCAACCAGTGAAACACATTTGTTGTAAGGAAAAAACAGCCTTAATCGGGCTCTACACGAAGAAGATATTAGCAGCATATGGGGAAAAATCAAGTATAAAATATAGACACCGTATATAAAATCCACGTCAAACAAGAAAACGACTGAATTGTTTACCTATTTACATAATTAATAGAAAGTTCGATATATAATTCGTGGCTCAAGACATACATAAACAAACAGTTTGTTTGTGTCTATATAACCCGCGCCATACGGGCGTTAGGAGGATATGGACGTGTCTCCAGGTTGTATGTAATGTATGCCACCTTGTGGTGTATTCTGCATGTATGTGTAGCATTACTAGTCCGTCTAGGGTCACTTTAACCCCGGATAGCTGCAAAGCTGTAAATTTTGTGTAATTTATATCTGTATTTTTGGTATTTTCTTTGTCTTCTCTACTTTGTTGTTGTTATGTTGTTGTTGTAAATATATAGTGTTCGAGGGTGTATAGTTTTTGTCATCCCTTTAAATGTCCAGTATATTAGTGTAAATAGGCTCAATATTTCTTGAATTGTTATTATCTAGTAATATTTATGTAATACTGTATATGCATTGTGACTCTGCACTCAATGTTCAGGGCTTATTTTGTCTAAATCCCCTACCCTGAGTCGCCCCAGGGTTGTCCTATCACCAACTGTCCTGTAATAACATTCCCCTGTCTTGTGCACATAGTGTAGTTTAGTTTATAGTATAGCTAGAGGGTCATGGA
>JARFOD010150455.1:0-12530 GCA_031763545.1 Mopalia muscosa | reverse complement strand
AATCATGACGACTGCATGAGTTATTCAAAAGTGAATCTTGAGAATGATATGATTGTGTGTGTAATCATGACGACCGCATGGGTTATTCAAAAGTGAATCTTGAGAATGATATGATTGCACGTGAAATCATGACGACTGCCTGTGTTATTCAAAAGTGAATCTTGAGAATGATATGATTGTATTTGTAATCATGACGACTGCATGAGTTATTCAAAAGTGAATCTTGAGAATGATATGATTGTGTGTGTAATCATGACGACCGCCTGAGTTATTCAAAAGTGAATCTTGAGAATGATATGATTTTATGTGTAATCATGACGACTGCCTGAGTTATTCAAAAGTGAATCTTGAGAATGATATGATTGTATGTGTAATCATGACGACTGCCTGAGTTATTCAAAAGGGAATCTGGAGAATGATATGATTGTATTTGTAATCATGACGACTGCCTGAGTTATTTAAAAGGGAACCTTGAGAATGATATGATTGCATGTGAAATCATGACGACTGCCTGAGTTATTAAAAAGTGAATCTTGAGAATGATATGATTTTATTTGTAATCATGACGACTGCATAAGTTATTCAAAAGTGAATCTTGAGAATGATGTGATTGTATATGTGTAATCATGACGACAGCATGAGTTATTCAAATGTGAATAGTGGAAATGATATGATTGCATGTGTAATCAAGAGGACTGAATGAGGACTTTATGAACTCGTTACCATCATTTCAGTAAATAATTAGTGTTTTACTGTTTGTGGTTATTCCTAACAGCTGTGGTACATAGCACTGCAAAGTATAGCAGCAGTCGGTAGGCCCTATTTGAGCACGTGTAAATTTATTGTGACTACGATTTCAATATTTAGATGGCCTTTGTATGTCGTATCACAGTAAGCCCAAACCTCGAGTAGGTCTAGACAGATTTAGCTATATATTTATTATTTCAAACTTCTTGGTAGTTCTCCGCAGTTTGTTTACAGCTGCGATACTTGACTTAAGTTGGCGCTACCGCACACGACTCTCTCATCCAATCAAACAGTTAGTTTATCATTATGGTTGACAGTCCATTGCCAGAGGTCATACAGTGGAACAGTTGACCTCCCATGCACCAAATGACCTCCGAGCACTAAATCAATGGCTGGGTTTGTTTTCAACATTTTGAAACATGAATGACTACTACTTTTGTGTATTGTGGTATGGTGTATAGAATTTACTTTTTTGTCAATTGGGCAGTAAAAGAATTTAAACTCCAGTGTCTTTATGTTTTGCGAAGTTGCTGACCCTTGACCTTATTTATTAGTTAAACGTTTTTAAGGCCTACCCATGTCTTATAGCTCATAGCCTTTTCCAAAAAGATCACTACGGTATATAGTGGGTAAGTAAGTATAATTGCTTTACTGAGAAGGCAAGTTAAAACGCGTAGCCTTCTCTATCGACTAACTTAATACATATCAATAAGTTTGAATCCCGGTAGAGGCACGCTAAATTTGTTTTCTCTGCAAAAAAATAAAAAATTAAAAAATACCTAAAGTTGTTTCTGCATGAAGTGGACTTCTTTAAATGCTACTAAATGATTTAACATTGAATGGACAAAAACATTCATAGAAAATTGGTTTCATTAAGTTTTATTCTATGTGATCCTATACGATAAATATTCATTCCCAATAGCTATAATGGTCTGATTAAAATCAATACGATAAATGTCCCCCCAAAAAATAAAAAAAATGAAGCGACTAGTGCAACTGTCGGAAGTTGGACGCATGTAAAAGATACATCAACTTTCTACCAGCTATCTCATCTGACTGAAAAAGATAGACTATATCAGTACTTTATTCAACCCATAGATACAGTTCTACCATAGACGCTATATCAATGGCCATACAATAATATTTTCGGTCTTAGGGGCCTCTCATTCGCAAGATTCAATTATTAGCTGTGATTGGATAATGTCGATGGCCTAGTTCACATTATCCAATCACAGCTAACCGCATACTTTGGTCGTAGGTGGAATTAAAGAAATAAGGAAAAGGTTTTGTGGTCTTGAGAATTATAGGTAATTATCATCAGAATTCAGTGTTAGGATTTGAAGATATACTTTTTGTTTCATACGGACAGGTGGTATTCATTTATTTTATGTGATTAGTGGACTTAAATCGGTTAAATTTCACCACGGTTCAAGCTGGGTCGACCCAGACTGTCCGCCCTTTATATTTTCTATATACATTGACGGTCTCTGTCGTACCGAGCCCCTGTGCTTCATTGTACTGATCACAGAATCGAGTCCGTCTGCCGACACTAAGGTATATGAGTGAGGCACACGATGTGGCTCCGGCAATCGAAGGGGTGAATTTTACGAGGTTTCCTCCCTTTTTTCCAAAGTAATTTGGTAAGGAACAGAGTGAAGTTGACAATCCGTCGTCATATATAAGTGAAATACCATTGAGTACGACGTTAAACCCCAAATAAATAAACAAACAAACAAATCTAATATTGAAAAAAATGTGCAGGTTGAAACCCGTCCGGGAATCGGAACCCACGACACTCAGAGTTAGGCACGCAATCAGGCCAACAGGCAAGGTGTCTTGAGGGGGGTCAGTAGTCCTATGCGCTTACCCTCAGATATATGCGTGAGTTACACGATGTGGCTCGGGCAATCCAAGGGTGGGTTTGACGAGGTTTCTTGCCGATTTTGTATAATCCGTCGTCATATAAGTGAAATACCCTTGACGACGTTGAACCCCCATCAAACAAATATACAATCAAGTAGCCGACATTTACGGCGATTCCGTGCCTTTCTCTGAGTGCCGTGAGTTCGATTTCCAGGAGGGTTTCAATCTGCAACATTTTCTGAACTAGAATATGTTCAAACTAAGAATGTGTTGGGTTCCCGGACGGGCTTTAACCTACACAATTTTCTGAACAGGTATACGTTCTAACTAAGAAAGCGTTATCCCAAAATAACGAAAATACTGTTCATCTTCACTTTCTAAAAAGACACAAAAATTATTCACAAATGTGTTCTTCCAAAATAACGAAAATGCTTGGATATCAGAAGTAGTCAGGAAATTATATCCCTGCTTATATAGTCCATTATTGTTAAACCTAATCCTTGTTGTATCTAAAGATACAGGTCTATGTACAAAGAGAATTGATATATTTCTGTGTTTTCCATATTCTTTGGTTAGACCTGTGTTTGTAGAGATTTTTTTTTTTTTAATCAATACGTTGATGTTTTCTTTTCTTCTGAAATTGCTTTTTGCACTACATGTCTGTTTGAAATAGGCCTAATCTTTTTTGTTTTTTTTATTGGGGCTTCAATGTTTTCCATGGTTTAAACATTTATGTTAAGTCAAGCGAAACCTCTCTGAGCACTTCATTACTTTTCGCATTGTATTTATTTGGGGTTGGTTTGTCTTGTATTCATATATTGTTCTCATTTGGGAATTTATATTACAGAAGTGATATTTGTATCGAGTTATGATTAATTCATCGCATTTCAAAGTTAATCGATGTTTCTTTATTATTTGGATGTTGTTGATCATCGCCAATATTTATATATTAATTTTAATTAAAGTTGTTATTTTTGTAGTACTTTCGTTCAACGTGTTTTATTATGCCCTCTTTTTCATTTGGTTGTTAACCTACATCTTTACATTTTGCCTTAACTTAAAATATGTTGAGCTAAAAATTGAAATATGTACCCTACGGTTCATTCCCGATGAATTTTATGAACGTATCTTTAAACTATTTCACTACAATAGATTGTGGCTGTATCCCACAGAAATGTCCCCAGGGCCATATATTTCGTGAAGGATTGGCTCGCGTCTCGCTCGTCAGACATAAAAACTGTTGCGGTTAAAAGTATTTAAATTATATACTCTGTCAAAAAAGAAACACATTGGTGAAATTTCACAAGAAAGTGTTGAATTTTTAAAAAAAATATCGTTTCTTGTGTACAATGGCCATGGATGGTTATGTTTCTCAATGCTTCTGGAATGGGACAACATGGCCAACTTCACTGCAAAAAATAACACCCATAGTGGCGCGTTTTTGCATAATTTGTGTTAAGCGACATGAAATATTCAGATTTGACAAATGCAAATGGAACTTGGGAAAAAATACTAGGGTGGTGATAGGTATTTAAAGCTGCAATTCTGGCAGTGATACGTATTCTCGACGTCAAACGTTGTACAGGTGCTACCTTAATCATGTGAATGGAAAGATTGGCAGTTTCCAACAATGGCGTAACGCAGTCGGAAGTCGCACGGCACATAAACACCAGATAGAGTACTATTTCACGTCTTTGGGACAGGTCTCAGCGAATCCAATCTGCAGAAAACCGCCCCCGAAGTGAACTTGCATAACAATTTCGGCACATGATTGCTACATCCGGGTATATCATTTGCGTCACCAAACTACCACAGTGCATCAGCTGGGCAAGTACCAGGTTTGAGACAGGTGTCTGCACAAGCCATTAGGAACAGAACAGATTCACAGAACTGGTTTACTGACTATAGGAGGCGATATGTTGGCACAGTTCTGAAACGCCAACATCAACATTTACGCGTTCGCTGGTTGCTCGAATGTGCAGAGCTGGAACTTTAGAAACTGGCGGCGAGTATGTTTCAGTCCCGTTTCCTTCTATAGACACATGGTGGACGACAACGCATAAACAGGAGTCGCATTTAACGTTTTTGCCAACTTGGGTTTGAAAGATTCGGTGGAGGCTGTGTCACGATGTGGGGAGCCATCTCCTACACAGGCATAAGTGAACTGGTGCTTGTACAAGGCAACCTGTCAGCTCGGGATGACATTATGCGCCCTCATATATGCTTCCCATTGCGGACCGACAGAGATCTCGAGAACTCCTTCACCAGGACAAAGCCAGGCTGCATACAGCACGTAACAGTGGAATACCAAGAGGATGAGAACATTAATGTATTGCTATGGCCATCAAGATCGCCACATCTCAATCCTATCTCGCATCCGCAACAGCCCCAAGCATTGCATGAGGAATGGGTTAGGATTCCACGTGCCCAGATTAAAAGACTTATTCAGTCTATGCCAAGGAGGTGTCGCGCAGTGATTGCAGCTCGCGGTTGCCAAACAAGGTACTAACCTCAGCACCCTCTTGTGAGGTTTTCGATGACAAATACGCCTCCGCTACCGTCGGTCCATAGCGAAAACATTATCACATACTTGTACGGACATTAACTGTGCTACCCCCTAAAATTACTGAATTATCCCGCTTTGTATTAAAGGAGTGATTCTATTAATAATTTGCCTTTGCTTTTTTTTTTTTACAGAGTATACATGTTTAAAAAACGAAGAATGAAGTTTTTACTTGAAATCCATTATAGCCTACTCGTACATTATTTTTTTCCGATTCGTCCTTTGAGTATATTTGTATGCGCTAGCTACTGAGTTTAAACGTCCCAGCATACTTTGAATCTCGATTCGAGTCAAATCTTCAGTGAAATAGACTATACCGGCTCAGTACAAGTTTAATATCCCTATCGAATAAATTCTGTATCTTATATTGAGTAGGCATGCCTACTTGTAAACAGTGCACGCTACTGGTCCTACTTCTGAAGTCTACAGTCAGGGTGAAAGAGAGAAAAATGACGGTTTGACAACAAATATCTGAACCGTGTTTCCATATTTGTAACAAAGCTACTGGGCGATTTGAAGTTACGTTTGCCATATAATATGTGCCTGAGGTTCAGTATATAATATATTGTTGGACACTACTTATAATTCCTATAAAAGCCGGAAAATGAAAAAAAAAAGTGAAATCAAAGTTATGTGTGCATTATAACTCTGTAGGTCTATCTATTAATAAGGCTGCCTTGTATGAAAGATTATTCGAGGTATAGAATTCTGCATCTAGTGTATGTTCGTGTGATGATCTGAATTAACAAAAGTAATAAGAACTCTATATATCACGGCATTGGATATTTATTTTGTTGTCCTTAAATTTGAGAACATAATGTGACATTGCTTTTAAATTTATTTACTAAAAAGAAGGAGTAAACTTGAAAGTGGTTTTACCCTTTTAAAGGCAGATTAATAAACATCTTTATTGCCGTATGTCAACGTTAATGTACTTATAAATAATAAACATTTTATCAGCAAAGATATAGGGGCCTATAGTAAGCGATACATTTTCGTGTCGGTCAATACATAGGCCTACATGTCGATATCAATATCTCCTTTCAAAGAAATTTTCTATACAGACTGCTAGAGAATATGAATATGTTATTAGTGCTGCTTGGTTACATAAATACAAACTAATTTCCCCGTTTTAAGATATTTGTTAAGTAAACAAGCCGTGGGAACTTGTGCGTTGGCCTGGCGTCTTAACGTCCTGAGCCTGCCTCGTGTCTTTTCTTTAGGCAAGGTGTCTGTTTGGTTATGGCGCCACCCGGCCTCCTGGCCCTCTCCAGCTGGCCGTCTACCCATCGCCCAGCCACGTCAAAACCTATTAAAGGGTCTCTCGTTTAGAAAGAGCGTACGTGTTTTTTCGATTGAGACTAAAAGTGACAGCGGTACAGAGCTAATCGCCCCTATGCTGCAGTTGTTTTGTGAACTTTAACGTGGGTTCCGCGACCTCAAAGTTTTCCTACTTGACACAAACATCAAAACACTCAATTAGACAGAATTTTAAACTGGCTAAATTAAATCGTTCCTTACTGACACACAGTTTCTGCGTTGCAAATATAATCCGCACTAAAATCTCCCAGGGGCAGTATAATATACTGCACTACACCAGTCTACCGACCGAGAATAACATTTTGTCATGGTTTAGTTGGTGTTGTAATAATGATCTGTTGAAGTACGCCGCTGTCTTATAGAGCCTTATGGCGTTGAGTAGCACCATCAATCAATCGATCGATCGATCGATCAATCAATTAACCAATTCATTAATCAATCAATCAGTCAATCAATCAACCGATCAATCAATCAACCGATCAACCAATTAGTCAATGAAACAATCAATACATCAATCAATGAATAAGCCAACCAACCAATCAATCGATCAATTAATCGATCAATGAATCAATATCTGTTTGAAGGCTATACAGTTACTGGGTCATACTTGTAAGGATTATAAGTTGCATATGATAATTATTGTAAGGGTTATACTGTATACGTATGATAACTATTGTAAAGGTTATACTGTACGTATGATAACTACTGTAAGGATTATACTGTACGTATGATAACTATTGTAAGTGTTATACTGTACGTATGATAACTAATGTAAAGGTTATACTGTACGTATGATAACTATTGTAAGTGTTATACTGTACGTACGATAACTATTGTAAGGATTATACTGTACGTATGATAACTATTGTAAGGATTATACTGTACGTATGATAACTATTATAAGGATTATACTGTACGTATGATAACTATTGTAAAGGTTATACTGTACGTATGACAACTTTTGTTAGGGTTATAACTTACGTATGTTAACTGTTGTAAAGGTACGTATGATAACTACTGTAAGGGTTATACTGTAGGTATGATAACTATTGTAATTATTATACTGTAGGGTTGATTATAACTGTAAGGGTTATACTGTACGTACGATAACTATTGTAACGGATATACTGTACGTATGATAACTATTGCAATTGTGCTACTGTACGTATGATAACTATTGTAAGGGTTATACTGTAGGTATGATAACTGCTGTAAAGATTATACTTTAGGGTTGATTACTACTGTAAGGGTTATACTGTTGGCATGGTAACCATTGTAAAGGTTATACTGTACGTACGATAACTATTGTAACGGATATACTGTACGTATGATAACTATTGCAAGAGTGCTACTGTAGCTATGATAACTATTGTAAGGGTTATACTGTAGGTATAATAACTATTGTAAAAGTTATACTGTACGTTTGATAATTATTGAAAGGGTTATACTGTGCGTATGTTAACTATTGTAAAGGCTATACTGTACGTATGATAGCTATTGCAATGGTTATACTGTAGGGTTGATAACTATTGAGATGGTTATATTGTAGGATGGTAAGTGTTGTGGGGGTTGTACTATAGGTATGATATTGTCAAGGTAATACTGTAGGTATGGTAACTATTGTGAAGGTGATACTGTAGGTATGGTAACTATTGTCAAGGTGATACTGTAGGTATGGTAACTATTGTGATGGTTATATTGTATACAACTGTTCTCATAGGCCTTTCAGATCTGTACCTTAGCTAGTATACTTTTCTTCTGCTATTTTGTTTATATTGAGTTGTATTTGGCTGGTGACAGAAATTCCACTGTTGAATGGCTAGGATGTATTTGGGAATCTACGCGGGTTGTGTATGTATCAAATAGTTTCTCCCAAACATTATCGGTATTTATAGGCAGTGTTTCGGTCTCTCCCCGTTACTAAACTAACATAGAAACATACAGTTTATTATCGATCGATCAAGTGAGCTATAAAATGGACTTATATCAGGCCCTATCTAAGACACGAAGGAGTCTATTTTCTTCTGAAGTCAAAGGTTACCACTTATGGAAAAAATATCTATAGAAGAGTTTCGTGAGGGGAAACTGGCTTTAAAATATCCGAAGCGACTTGTAATCGATCAAATAGCTTAGACAGTCCTGGTAGCTATTCACCTTTTTGTGTGTAACATGTAATGACTGTTTTTAAGGTGAGCAATTTGTTTGCAATACCAGATTGTAGGTTACTTTATACTCAACTAAGGACTTTTTGTGTCTTTTTACAAAGTGAAGAATATCAAAATTTTAGTCATTTTGGAATAGCACTTTCTTACTTTGAACAGAATCTATTTCAGACAAACTTGCTGGTTTTAATTCATCCAGGAATCGAACCCACGATCCTCAGATTTTTGTAGTGAATCACCAGCAGTAAATGCCGGTCACCCAGACCACTTAATTGTCCGTCCAGCCTTCTAAAATACTCTTAATATTCTGTTTAACGACATGTGGATGAATCGTTGTTATAATTTGTTTAGCTAAGTGTGGAGTTTTTTTGGTGGAATTATATGGTTAACCATGGTGTCCGACGAACAGTAGCCTACGCAAAGGAAAACAGCTCAGTAAAATGGTCAATTGTTTCAACGACATTTACTCAGAGCATGTGGTCACGTCATTTGATCTGCGATATTTCGCGCCATTTACTCCATTTCCGGGTACCTACTGCATTATCTCTAGTACAACCATAAACGGAAAGTTAAAACGATGTCCCTTCCGGTTCTACGCCCGATAGCAGCACAGAACAGGCGTTGAAAGATTGGTATTCAAATCATAGTTTGAAGGAGGTACTGTACCCGGAAGTCAAATAACGGGAACTAGACTAACCATTTGATTACAACCAGAAGCGGGCTAACCTCCATGCGTTACTGTACTACCCGCTTGGTCATAAACCAAGTACCATTTTGAATGTCTAAATGTGGTGATATTTCGCTAAAACGGCGTAAATTGTGCGGTCGTAGCAAGGCAAATTACAGCTGTATAAATACACCGGGACTATATGTTGATGTCATTCGGCTGCAGATCAATCCAATTCCCTTCTTAAAGATACCAGTCACACAAATCAAACAAACAAACAAATTATAAAGATACTAACAAGTTTCATCATTTTTAAATGAATTAAATTGTTAAATTTTATGTTGACCTACATGACGCATTTTTCAAATTCTTATGCACACGATTTATTTTGTAAAAGTAGAGCCCCCTCGTGACTTCCTGGTAAGACAGTAATGGTGCGGGTTTATCCCAAAGTTCCCAGTCTGCGTTAAAAAGCTAGATGGTACTTGATGGTAACAAAATGTCATACTTTAGCGATGGCGCTCCATCATACACCATTTGTTAGACATAATAACAGTTAACATATGGTTTACCGGAGTACAAAGGAACAAATGTTATGTTTCAAGGCTAGTTAGGTTTTTACCTCGTTTTATGGAATAAATTTGAAAGATAAAAAGCTAATCGCTTAATTTTTCATTCGGCCTTGGGGACATGATATTTGTACAAGGACGTGCATTTCCACGAATATATTGTGCAAGTCCAATCGTTTTGCCATTCAGCTGGTAAACAACACCCGTATGTAATTGTCAAATACATTCCCATTTACTTGTGGCAGTTGGCGTGATTTTAAGACCTCTGCCCATGATCGGATATTTCGCTGATATAGTGAAGGCGTACTGCAACACAAATCGGGCACACGTTTTAACACTTCCATAAGATTTTGTTCTCTTTTTAAAACTCAATAATCTCCAAGTTCTTAGTTGAGACAGAATGGAGAGGCATCACAACTACAAATAACGAAACACAATAATGTCTCTGTATCAGACGGATATGGCAGAAGTATTCATACAAACTTTTATGAAGATATTTATGATTTCGCTGTCCATCCTGAATGTTGGGCTAATATAATTATGTTTTGAGTATGTGAGGACTTTATAAGCTGGATAATGTTTTAAGTAAAATACCAAGGTAAAACACGATGTTAATAAACACCCACCATATATTAATATTTGAACGCTAATTTCCGATACTCGAAGTTACGGGTAAAATAGCACAGGCTGTTCCATTGCCGTGTGGCGAACCAGACGCTTCCCATTGCTGGCTTTGTCACTTGTGTCTTTCGATCGATCGGAGGATGACCATGAGCGTTAGCATCAACTGGCTCGATACTTGTTGGTAGTTTAGCTACGTTTTACTCTTGGTCTAGCAGCCTTTCCTTCTCAGGGAACTCTGTGTTTTCCCCCTACATGGATTAGCCCACTCGCTCTTACGAACAATTGGAATAAGCCCAGGTGAGATATGTTTTAACTTGTATTTTGTCCGTTAAGGTTTTAAGGACATATTTTGTTTGCACGGAAATCTGTATATTTCGCGTTGCTTGAATGTCAGTTGCATTTAAGTTATGACTAAGATAAAACTTGCATTTGCTGGATTTGCTCACCATTCAAGTACAGATTCCATCGAATTTACGATTCATTTCAGCAAATCGTTTTAATGGTATTTTCGTCTCAAATGGTTTCTAGATTGCTATTCCAATTGAAGAAGCTAATGTCATCTATAAACGTTCATATATTCACATGGTTAGCATGTCGTAATGTACCTAACGTTTAGAAGGAAATGTATGGAAGAGAGAGTTTCAACTTTGTTAATGTCTCTGCGTTTGTAAACGGCTAAGGTCGGTTTGAGACCGTTTGTCGCCCTCGATATGTGAGTATTAAAGTCACACGATGTGGGGGCGACAATCAGGGAGGCGGTTTTTACGAGGTTTCCTCCCGGTTTTTCTGCCGTATTTTACCAAGGAACGGTGTGAATTAGACGTATAACTAGAATACCCTTGAGTTCGATGTTAAACACAATGAAACAATAGGTTAAGGCTCTGTGTCTTGCTAGTTCCTTACTTATTCCAGGTGCCCCGGGCTGTGGTCCGGTGGTTAGCGTGTCAGACCACTGATACGCCGCAATGTATAAGCATGAGTAACACGCGGTAGTTATGGCTACGGCGGGGTGGTTTTAACTAGACTTCTGGTCGGTTTTCATCCTTAACATTTAAAGCAAATTGAACTGGCACTACTCGTCTACATCAATCTTTAATCAAACAAACAAATACTTTCTTAGATATAATTTTGCCGCTAACCTTATGTGAATAGCTTACATGTACATGGGTCTAGGTTATTTTGTGACGTGATTGTGCTGGGCTTAACTTTGTTTTAAAGACAATATTCTTTTATTCAGGCTAGTATATTTTCTCGAAGAGATTAAGAATGTGTCTCATCTCAAATTTTATGTTGCGCGCAAGTTTACCAAAACCTTTTTGACTACACAGGTCAATTAATATTTTGCAATGAATTTGCTGGGGTTAAACATGTTAATTTAAGGATCTAAACTATTGTTTCATAGAAACCAGATGTATATATTTTTTTAAAATCTTATATTTTCCTTCTTTTTGATTTCGTGTATATTACATGTATGTACAGTATGTATAAGAAGAAACCATCTTCTACCTAACTTGCAATTTTGGGACCTGTGTAAAACGTTAGCTGCAAATCACATTCACTCAGTTTCACATAAACTATTGTTTAGTTACAAAAATCCGTGTAATTAATTACAACTTATTATATTTTATATGAGAAGAAGGGAAAACCAAAGTCGCTTGTGCTCTTCGTGTTAGATAGCCAGACACATGTTAGTTTTTTATTCAATGGAAATGTAGAGTGATAGGAGTAAACCGTGTTTGCTACTGATTTAATCAGATTTGTAGACGCTGCCAAGTTTGACCAAATCTATAGACCCTGTCGCGGCTATAATATACGAGATACGGTAACACGACTAAACGTAAAACCAGAAATCCAACGGGAAAGATTAATATTTTCTTTCAAATATATTATTATTCGCTATTTCTATTATGACATAGACTATTTCGTAAAAAGAGGAATTATTTAACCCAGAGTTTATTTGGAGAGCATTACGTTATTTATGCAAGGCATATAAGTACGATGTGTTTAAACCATAC
>JARFOD010150454.1:0-26512 GCA_031763545.1 Mopalia muscosa | reverse complement strand
ATTTACGCATAGTGAATGGTAAGAATTTTTTATACATTTTTTACAGTGACGTCATTTAGCTCGAGTTGTTTGAATGGCGTACAAATGGATATATTCTAGACTAATAGAGCCCGGCACAACGATTGAGTATATAGGCCTTCAATGATTGTTTCGGAATATTTCATATAACAGGTGTTCAACACCTTGTGGGTTTAAGCTATAAGTGGGAGGTATACTATAAACAGTAAACCAGACAATTCGGACAAACAACATAAGAATTCTTATATATATTTAATGTAAAGAACTGTTTTGTTTTTTGCTCGTGTCCTCTAAAATTCAATCTCGGGTTTCTGGCTAGCAGGGTCAACACCCTAAACGACTGAGTTACGGAGAGGCTCACTGCAGAACACCAGAATACCACTGACCAAAACCAATAAATGTTTATTACTTCGCAGACAGTTTGATCTGTCGTTCATATCGAAAAGTGATATACCTCATATCTTGTAAGATGTGTTTGAAACAATATGCTGGTTTAACAAACAATCCCCTTCGGATTACAGTCAACAATCATCTGAGTTCCATTTGGTCAAACCTCATATCCCAATAGCTGAACATTCTGTTAAAAATCATTTTGAACTCATGACGATTTTTTCCCTTTGAAGAGGCAAGCAATAAGAAACGTTTAGAAGGAGAAGCTTATTGGATTGAAACTCTTCAAACGTTGAATCCACTAGGTTTAAATTGAAAACCAGCTTAATTGGCTCAAAAGAAAGAATTCTTGCTATTATAACAAGCCTAGCACCCAGTTTGCTATTGCCCTTTATATCGAAATCTTGAGTCTAACATGTATATGCAGATTTCTGTATCCCTGATCGTCCGTCATATCGTCTATAATATGTAAGGCTACATAGAGATACAGAATTTGAGCGCTCCTAATCGTGTATTATAAGTTTTCACACTTACCAACTTTGATGTTTTCAATAAACTACCATCCAATCATGTTTTGTAATCTGAAAGCAGTGATACATTTTTTTTACGTCAATTGCGACCGTAAATAGTCCTGGGGCCATTTTCACACAATGTCGTACGGCAAATAAATACCGTACGATAAAATTACGTTATGTTAAAACTATAGCGCCAAAATACCGTACGATATTTTATTGTCGTACGACTTTTTGTGAAAGTGGCCCCAGCAGTAGCCGCGTTTAAAAAAGTGGAACATCATGGTCCAATTACATGTTGACAGGCACCCATCCTCCTAGCCTGGTCCTCGTTACCCACAATGCATCATGCTTCTGAAGATCCCGCTGTAGGGCAATTACACGATTAGAAACTCTCCAACTCGGTAGCTAATCTCTCACAAGCAAAAGGTTTGGAGGGATATTCCTGCTGCGCTAGAGCCACTTTCACAAAATATCGTATGGCAATTAAACCGCATACGATATTTTTACGCCTATAGTTTAACGTAACGAAATTTTATCGTATGATATTTTTTTGTCGTACGACATTTTGTGAATATGGCCCCTGGGGCTTTCAGAGCTAAGGGTCAACATGAAGTAGACTAGTTTATGATTTATTTGTATTACGCCATGTTATTGTCCTGTATTTGTCCTGTCTCGTCTTTGTTTGTTACCAGAGGCGGCGAGGGAGGTTTCCTTCACCCAATGGGCTGGCACGCCGACATGCGAGTAGAAAAAGCCTTGAAGTACGGGGTTAAACCCCATATAATCAAACTTTTCTCCCAAAGACCCGTTATAGAACAGAAAATAAACAAACATGTAAAAGGGCCTACTGGTTAAGGCGAAACTTCCCTCTGTATCAGACAGGTTGTAACACTTATTTTCGTTATAGGAGATTTATTCATTGGTTAATATGTATGTTTCTGAAATATGGCTTTGTAGGTTGATTCATACATAACCCATACCCGTTATATCTTGTTTGTTACACATGCACCAATACTGTATTAAACATGTACATGCTAATTGCCTTCTCTCGAGATGTCTGTAGGTGAAACGAAATGATTCATCGAGTTGAATTAATCGATATCCCTCTGCCACTGTGACTAGTTTGTAGAAAAAAAAACTAATTAAGCACATACAATAGAAGGTAGGCCCTTATAAATTGCACACTTATAGTTTAATTTGGGTGGGAGTTAGAAATATGTAGAGACCATGTCATTGGGTTTCTTGTCGAAGACTAGACACAACATTGTAGTCACGTCTTGCCAGACGAATCTCTTTAATATAAGGCTGTTTACCCCGGTGAAGAAAACAAATAGCCACGAATGAACGCAGCGGGTTTCCATATCGTAGAGTGTATGTATCCGCGATCCAAATTGCCCTTATTAAATTGCAATATTCAAGGTAACTTGCTGAAAGTGGAGTCAGCCATTCGATATAGATCAGTTTAATTTGACAGCACACTTTGACGTAGACATAGTTTTTTTTATGAAGAAGCCTGAGACTTTAGGTTGTTCTGTCAATGGATTATTTTATGGCGTACATACAAAGGCTATTCCAGTTTACAGTTTATTCTTGTCATCGCGTATTAAAACGTAAAATTGAAGAAAATTTAAACGCCTTACTCAAGTTGACGATCAATGCTTTTATATCACTACGCAGTAAATTGTAACACAAATGTCATGCAATTATCCACATAAAAAAATCCGGCGTAAAATATATTATATGAAAAAAAGAATTCATACAACTTGGTTCAGGGATGAAAATACCCACATTCGAGAAAGAAAAATCATCTCAACCTCGTCTTCGACTTTGTACGGATGATTTTATCATCTCTTGGTTGGGAATTTTTCATCCCAGAATTAAGCTGTGTGGGATCCGCCAAGTATCATGTTATTAAAACTGTCACCGCCTTACCCCCATGACATGTAACATGTAATCGGCTCAGTCTTAAACCAAGACCAGGCTTTATACGTTTGATTAAAACCGGAAGCGGTCTACATGCGCCACAAACAGCCAGCTTGGTCATAAACCTACTACCATTTTGAATGCCTATATGTAGCGATATTCGCTGAACGGTGTAGCAAGACAAATTACAGATGTGTAAATACAGATGCTTTGAGATCAAAGCTGTAGATCAATCCAATTCTCTTTTTAAAGATACCAGTCACCCAAATCAAACAAATAAACAAATTTTAAAAATATTCACAGATTTATTCATTTTATTTTGACCTACATAACACTTGTTCAAATTTTAAGCGACTGTGTTTTTTTGTAAAAGTAGCGCCAGTTCGTCACTTCCTGGTACGACAGTAACGATGCGGGTTTATCCCAAAGTTCCCAGTCTGCGGTAAAAAGCTAGATGGTACTTGATGGGTACAAAATGTGTTATAATAATTTTTGCTAAGTTAGAAATCTTGCGAAAGTAGTCTGGCACATTACAGCTGTGTAAATACACCGGAACTATTCATTGATCTCGTAGAGCTGAAGATCAACGCAATTAGTTCTCAAAGTTATGACTAAATTTAATTATTTTAAATCGAAAATTTGTTTCGTTTTATTTCCACGTACATAACATTGCATATTTACCCGTTTTTGAGCTGCTGGATTTCATAGTGACTAGGAAAAGAAGAACTCCGCCAAGTGACTTCCTGGAAAGAACCTGGCGGGGCGGGTCTTTTCCAAAGCCACAGTCTGTTTAAAAAGGTAGATGGTACTTGATGGTTACAAAATGTGTCAGTACAAAAACGGGATATTTGATGGTAACAAAATGTGTTTGTACGAAAAAGGGATAATTGATATGGGATATTTAATGGTAACAAAATGTGTTTGTAAAAAAAAGGGGAATTTGATATGGGATATACGATGGTAACAAAATGTGTTTGTACAAAAAAGGGATATTTGATGATTACAAAATGTGTCAGTACAAAAAAGGGATATTTGATGGTAACAAAATGTGTCAGTACAAAAAAGGGATATTTGATATGGGATATTTGATGGTAACAAAATGTGTTTGTACAAAAAAAGCGATATTTGATATGGGATATTTTATGACAGAAACATGATATGGTATCAATATATAACATAAAAATGTCCCGAATAGGTAGCGAAAAGCTTAGTGCATTTAAGTAAGGAAGGAAACTTAATATCTGTTATGGATAGCTATCAAATGATTTTACCACCTTCGCAGTCTGATAAGGAAAGTTCTAAGAACAAAAAGTTCTTCCCAGTAGACGGAAACATACAGGGAAACAAATCAGACGTAGGTGTGATCGTCCACAAATTAACTGCTGAATTTTATAGCGCGAAAAAAACTGTTGACAATCTGATATGACAGTTAAAGGGACAGCCTAATAGAAAACTTATACAAGTCACGTTCAAGTCGCGCACACTCTTCTCAAGAAAAGCGCGGGTTTGTACGTGTATATATGTGTATATATGTATGTTATACGATGTTGTATATATATATATAACGTACAGAAAAAAAAAAGAGAAAATGACACACCATAAATATATAACTATATTTCTATATTGCCATATAATGATTTTGTACTTGTTTTATGTTTAATATGGTGAAATAAATGAATTGAAAAATCAATTGAATTGGGTTTTATAGCGAAACTGAAGCCCGCCTCATACTATTAGATAACTACGTAGACGGGCGCAGATGACCGCTTGTAACATGGTTAATTAACAGTGCGCCCTCTTCTGACCATACGCGGCAAATTGCCTCAGTTAATCAGCGGCTACATGTAACATGAAGGTTAACTCAGGCCAAGGAACCTGAAACAATAATAACTAACAATGGACAATCAAAATTAAGACCATTGAATAACGTGTATAACGGGACTGTATATTTTAAAATTAAATGACCATATAATAAAATCTTCCTGAGTCGTAAATATTTATCAGGAAACGGTTATTATTTGTTTTTCATATACATAACTTACTTACATAACATAACTTTATAAAAAAAAACCTTAGGAATGTGAATTATTGCTTATTATAAAACGATTTTGCTCCTATTCTCGGCACATATGACTTCAAGTCAACTATGGCAAATAATCCATTATAATGATACAGAAAGTTACACATTTCGCTGCTCAGAAAATATCTATTGAAAAGAAGAAAAAAAATTGCTTCGAGTTCTGAGGTCATTCCTCGAGCTCATTAAACCAGTGCTCGTTTAATCACCGCCATGTTGCGCAGTGATTATTATTCGGTAAATTACCATAAATTATATTGTCAGTCAGCAAATTACAACTGTCTAAACAACAGCTAATCAAAGCTATTTTTTAAATAAATTAATTAATTAATTAATTAATAAATTAATTCATTCATTCGTTCATTCATTCATTCATTCATTCATTCATTCATTCATTCATTCATTCATTTTATGAGTCATTCATTCATTCATTCATTTTATGAGCCATTCATTCATTTTATGAGTCATTCATTCATTCATTTATTCATTGGCGTTCTTAAGCACTCTGAAAAAATAGAAATTCATTTATATTTTCAGAATGACGACCTTACGGAATAAAGACTCAATGAAACACACACCATCGGATTTAAAAGAATTGAGACTCTGGAAAAACATTTGACCCCTGTGAAAGGCAAGTGATTATTAATTATACTGTTTGCGTATGTACATTTTTTAAGGGAAAACGAAGAAACCGGGTTTGTTTATAAACAGGGAAAAATGCAATTCCACTCAAAGTTTATTATTTGAATGGTAATTACTTGTCATGTAAAAATATGCAGTCGGGAAACTTCGGTTCGTCGTCGGAAATCTTCGGCTTTTATAAAGCAGAATAGAGAAGCAGCTCTGTGATTGGTCAATTTAAGAAACCAATCCACATTGTAGGTGGGATGATTGCGTTAGATCGCAATATAGCGACAAACAAAAAAACACGGATAGTGTTTTTGAGATCTGATTTTAATTCGATTGGGTAAACTTGAGTGGGTGTTTTTCGTTAATCATTACAAGACAAATCAGAAGGATGTAACACTGGGTTAAACTTTTTGTACCCCAATACTTGTAGTTTACAAGCATTATTGAAAGATATTTAGCAAATATACGTTACTACAGCTAATAAACGGAACTGCTTACATAAGAGGTCACTGAATAAAAACTGGACTTAGCCATTACTGCATGGTATCAGTAATCTATACCAGATGTTGCAAGTTTCTTACAATTATACAAACAAGTTTTAAAAGATAATTTTATACAGGAGACGCCTGTATCTATTGTAGAGACATATAAGCGACATTTTTTTTCGAGGGAACACTTTGAATATCAAATAATATTCTGGGTTTTTGTCTTTCACAGATTCGGCCAAATCCTCGGAGATGATAGTATACCGAGTTGATGAAACGCCGCAAAACGACAACTTCACACTGAAGGGAAATTATCGGACCTGAAAAACTCTATGAGCTTGTGATATTATTTTAATTGTTAACTCAATTATTGTGAGGATTCTGATTTTGACGATGCAGTCGTGATACAAATTCTGCTTTGAATTCGGACCATGTTTTTGTTCTTCATACTTTTGGACTCTAGAGTGATCTCCCTTGGATCAGCTCAATAGTATCGAATCAAGCTTTGGACGAATATGCCTTCAATAATGTCCAATGTCTAGCATATGTACGCGACGTTATACACTACATTCTCACAATTGAAACCAGGGGATTTTGGATTTATTTATTTAAAAGAGAATGTATGAATTAAGTTAATCCCTGTCTTAATTAACTTGCGATTTATTTTTTCAAATTAGACATCCAATTTTATTATATCCAATATGACAGCAAAAATCTGAAGTGTAATTTGTTATCCAAATTTCGTCATAATTTTTTCAATACGGTTTTCACATCGACTGAAAAATTTCTCAAACAGTCCAAATTATTTATATGTAGCTATCAACGTTAGACTGCTCATTCGTAACGTTTTAGATTATTATTCCAATTTCAGTTACTGCAGGCATATCTATATTCGATATTTTCGTTTGTGAAATGTTATACTCTCAAAATTGTTTAATCTAAATTTGCAAACGTTTAAATGAAATTGCTTGATAATAACATTTATTGTTTAATAACAAAGTGATCAACAATTGATGGCATATTAGAATAAAACAACCGCTGGCAATTTTGATTTTCAATTTTTTTTCAAGTATTTTTTTTACTGTATTGCATGTCTTTTGTTTTGTGTTTATTGTAAAGAAAGAGGAAACTAGTTTTACAAAGTATACCATGATTTAAAAAAGACATCTAAAATGGCTGCCTTGTGACACGCCCAATCACTCAATGAATCTGACGAATGCAATGGTTTAAAAGTGTTAAGACAAGGCATTCCTTTTAATTTTTTTATCCTTGTCCCAACTGCAAAAAAAAACAAACAAACTTTTCATTGGACAATCCAAAAAGTGAGCAACCAATCGAAATCCGTTCACACTCACTTGAAAATTATATCCCATTGCCGTTCAAGCGAAAGTCAATACATCCCGCACGTTTACATCAAACTCTGAGTTCAGACTGCTTGTTTATTAGTCCTCGAAAATGATAGGATCTTCATTGTAGTTATTACATCTTCCATCGTTTTCACATTCGCCATTTTGGTTGTGGACAGTATAAAAGCTCCCATCTCGGTGGCGGGAATAAAGGGACGGAACTGCGTTTCAATAGTCCACTTGGATTTATCGCTTGTTTACCGGCAAGTGTGACGGGAGAGGCAGGGGCGGATATGGATGGTTGCAACACTCGCCTGTTTGCCTCGAGATGGGAGATGTAACGTGTAAACATTCCGTTTATTAAACTATGAACAATCAAATCATGTGTTATATTTGTTTTGTAGCGACATGACAAAATACGTATAGGGCCAAATTAACTTATATTTTTCTGTGCGGATGGAGGGAGCTTCATGTTGCCCTGGTGCTCTCAGAGCTAAAGGGGAACAGGAAGCCGATCTGTTTGGGGTGTCTATTGCGTCCTGTTGTTGTCGTACTGTATTTGTCGCGTCATGTCTTTGTTTGTTGCCAGTGGTGTCGAGGGGTGGTTTTCTTCGCCCATTGGGCTGAAATACCCTTGAGAACGAAGTTGAACCGCAATCAAACAAACAAACAATCTATTCGAACACGAACATTGTCAGTATGGCTTTTGCTTGGTTCTTAGGCATATACTTCGCGGATGAAAGAAGAGGTGAATTATTGAATTTTATCGAAAGACAAAAATTTCATCAAGATGTTTTGTTGGTTTGACTCGCTCAAAAGATACAATAAGGACTTGTGTCAAGTCACTAATCCTGTATTAAAAACAAAAAGTTGACTTTAAAACAAATTTCCCCATGTGTCTTAAAATTAAATATAACGTTTACTTTACAAAGTTTCATAAAGGATGTCGCCATATAATTGTGGGCGATTATAAACGTGTCTACACTCTTAGGAAAATATGGCTCTTGTGGAACCCTTTAAGGTTGTATAGTCATGGCTGTTGTGGAACCCTTTAAGGTTGTATAGTCATGGCTCTTGTGGAACCCTTTACGGTTCTGTATGGAACCCTCACTACAACTAGTCCATGTATTTCTCCATATCTTATTATATCAAAGAACCGTTTTGTCCTAATTGATCCATTTACAACCATCCTTGTTCCATTTACAACCATCCTTGTTCCATTTAGAACCACCCTCAAAGAACCATTATTTTTAAGGGTGTGCCATCACACTATAAAGGCCAATATATTCTGGACTTCATCGCGTTGGTCTACGTTATTAGTTAATCGGTTTTATCGATATCAACAAATGAATTATCGATATTGATAATTAAGAATCGATTATTCACTTATAAATATCACAAAATTCTTGATTAAGTGGTTATTATGTCCTCCATCTTCTCACAAGGTGCGAGATTTTTCAAGATAAAACAAACTACAGTAGCCTTAAACTTGAATAATATTTTAACTTTTTTTGTCTCTGGTCCTATAAAAAGGGAGGGTTTTGATCGATTGTTTGTTTGTTTGATTAATTGTGGTTAAATACCGTACCTAAGGTTCTTTCATTCATATACAGCGTGCCAGCCTTATTGGGGAATGGAACAACCCGCCAACGTACTGGCAACTAACAAAGACAAGACAGTACAAAATCAAGACACTCATATAGGACGTATTGTATTGACACCACAAACAGGTCGGATAAATGCGGCTCCTTTGCTCTGAGGGGGTGTGTCTTAGTCGTAGTGTGTGCGCTTCCTAATACTGCTTCGACGTGCCGTTCACAGGATCGGACCACGAAGCCACAGCCGCGAGCCACGCTAAGTATCCGAAGTTGGATGCCAGAATGCTTTGCATAAGCATAGGGTGTAAAAAGACGTTAACTATCGGTTGCTAATTTGAAGATTTTAATGTTGATCGGAGATATAAGATGTAAATATCTTTTGAGAATATGAGCGATATTACGAAGGTTACGATTTTACGACTATTGAGTAATAGTTGGATAATTTGAAAGGTATGTTGAAACATAAGATGTAAACACGAATTCAGTATTGAGTTCTAATTCGTTAATATAATGCTATACGGAAACAGAAAGTGTAAACAAGAATGGAACACTGAGTACTCGTTGGAGAGCATTACGAAAATATAAGTTGTAAACACGGATTGGATATTAAATACTAGTACTAGTTGATGAATGTTATGTGGAAACATAAAATGTAAACACACATTGAATATTAAGTATTAGTAGATGAAGATACTGATATACTGTGTACTCGTTGGTGAATATGATGTTATGCGCAAACATCATATGTAAACACATATTGAATATTAAGTATTAGTCGGTGAATATACACTGATATACGTTAACATAAGATGTAAACATGAATGGAATACTGAGAACTCGTTGCTGAATATGAATTTATGTGGAAACATAAGGCCTAAATACACATTGACTATTAAGTATTACTTTGATGAATATTCACTGATATACGGAAATATAAGATGTATGAATGGACAAATGGGCATTATAAATATGAATAATGTGCTGACATACGCGATGTAAACATGAATGGGCATTATGGAGTACTTGTTTGGGACTATGAATGATATTCTGATGCAGACAATATAAACACGAATGTTCAGTTGAGTATTTGTTGGAGAATAAGAATGTTATGCTAAAGCTAAAGCCAAAGCATAAGATGTAAACACGAATGTAGAGATGAGTACTCGTTGGAGAAAATGTATGTTAAGCTGACACATAGGATGTAAACACGAATGTACAGATGAGAACTCGTTGGAGAAAAAGAATGTTACGCTCACACATAAGATGTAAACACGAATGTACAGATGAGTACTCGTTAGAAAAAAAGAATGTTAAGCTGACACATAAGCTGTAAACACGAATGTACAGATGAGTACTCGTTAGAAAAAAAAGATTGTGAAGCTGACACATAAGATGTGAACACGAATGTAGAGATGAGAATTCGTTGGAGAAAAATAAAGTTAAGCTGACACATAAGATGTAAACGCGAATGTACAGATTAGTACTTGATGGAGAAAAAGAATGTTTAATTGACACATAAGATGTAAACACGAATGTAGAGATGAGTACTCGTTGGAGAAAAAGAATGTTATGCTGACACATAAGATATAAACAGGAATGTACAGATGAGTACTCGTTAGAGAAAAAGAATGTTAAGCTAACACATAAGATGTAAACACGAATGTAGAGATGAGTACTCGTTGGTAAATACAGTGCTATACGGAAACTGAAGAGTACATCAGGAAATGAATAGTGAATGCATATTGGTGAATACAATGATGTACGAAAACATAAGATGTAAACAAAAATGGAATGCTGAGCCATAGTGGGATCATATAATGCTATTTGGAAACAGAAGATAGAATACTGAGCACTAGTTGGAGAATATAATGCTATTCGGAAACAGATTGTTTGTTTAGTATTTTTTTTATTTTGGGATGCAAATAAAGACACAAAAAAATAGTTTGTTTGTATGGTATTCAATGTCGTACTCAAGGGTATTTCACTTATATGACGACAGAGTTGTCCACTTCACACTGTACATTGCCTTATTACGGTGGAAAACCGGGAGGAAACCTCGTAAAAACAACCCCCGCGATTGCCGGAGCCACAACATGTGACTTGCTCATACGCTAAAAAATCAGATTAGAGAAGGCAAAAATAGCTAAGGACTGAATGCACTGAAGGTCAGACTTAAGTAGCTTATTAATTTGATGGATAGTTGCACTAAGGGAAAGACAACTCTTTTTCGACGTCGACTTATTATTTGTATTACATATTTTCAAAAATAGCCGTCTGCATCGCACCTGCAATCGAATAAACATAGCCGTTAATTATTTCATTTAAAAAACAAAACTGACGCCATTGGTTTTTTTTCCGCTCGAGACACTAATATATTAAAAAGCTAGTAAGTCAAGAAAGAAATTCGTTATAAAACAGAAGTTATAGTCACCAATCTTGCGGTCACCAGATTATCACTGAGCTGTCAAATAATCCCACAAGTCGACATTATAGCACACGACAAAGACATAGTAAAAGTTCGAAAGAACGTGTATCATTGGTTACAAATTGGAACTTCCAGCCAATTGTACTATTAACCCAGTTCACTCAAAACACAAGGGTTGCAGAATCTGGCCATTTAACCAATACATCGGAATAAAATAAAACATATCTATAACCAATATTATAGGATAAGCTAGTTTTAACAAATTGCACTGTGTGCATTGTCACCCCTCTATGAAAGTTGTTAATTGTTTGTTTGATTGTTTGATTGAGGTTTAACGTCGTACTCAAGGGTATTTCACTTATATGACGACGTGCCAGCCGAATGGGTGAAGGAAACCACCCTCGAAACTACTGGCAACAAACTAAGAAAGGACGGGACAAATACAGGAAGACAACAACAGGACGCAATACCGACACCACAAACAGATCAGCGTCCTGTTCCTGTTCAGCTATGAGAGTAACAGGGCAGCAAGAAGTTCCCTCCAACCGACCGCTAAATTGTTAATAACAGCAACAACACGTGAATTAAACATCTGTGGAGGGAGACGGATGTGTTGGTATGTTGTACGGCGGAGAGTCTAAATCAACCCAAAGATGGTGTGACCTGTGTATCAGAAGGGATATAGGCACTGATGCTGATAGCCTGGTCACTGGGGTCTGTCGACCTTTGTCCGTTGTTTTGATGGCATCTGGCGGGACACATCGAAATGACAACCTGCTGTCTAATACCTTTATTGCCAAGGCCATAAATAAACGGATTTATCAAAGAATTGATAAAAGTCAGAAACGTGAGTACAAACCAAACATCCAATTCGATTTCAACAATGTAACAATCCAAATAGAACAAGAAACAAACAGGCAAAACACTTATTATAAAGAATCCGATTGTTAAAAATATGAAACGCGCTGATCTCAGCTGTCTTTGTCTGACAACACTCGGTTGTCTTATTTCTGATGTAGTGCCCTGTAAAAACGAATGTGCAAACTGGATATGCTTCCGCGCCGCCTGGAATATGAAGCCGTATAGTATTAGAATTATCACACAGGATACTATGTTAGGAGTAACCATCATGCAGAGGTAGGGACATGTCAAAACATCAAATATATCACAGGCATTCCGCGCATTGCCATTTATAAACATATGGTTTCTGTCGACCGTCCAACCCATTACAGGCAGTGAGGACAAACAAAGGGGAATAAGCCAACATAAGGAAACGATCATCTTCAGCCTTTTCGGTGTTACTAAAGCAGTATACCGTAAAGGATTGACAATGGCGATAAACCTCTCTCCTGTTAAGACGAGTAGATGAGAAATGGTCACCAACGGAACACATGGTAAGACACTCTGAGCCACCACACAGGAATAATATGTAGTAAACAGATGTCTGTAGTTTCCGAGACTGAGCGGATAGACAACTGCTGAAACGATCAGATCACTGACAGCCAAAGAAACCAAAACAGAATTTGTTTTTGATCGTAGATGAGGGTTTCTTAGAATGACCCAAATAAAGCCCCCATTGCTGAAGATTCCACACAGGGAAAGGATTATACTTATAGGGAGAAGGAACAGCCAGAAGTCCATACTGATGAGTATCCAAAATTGAACCTGAAGAAAGAATCTGATTACAGGGTAGTGAAATAGTTCCATGGGAAGTGATAGCGATCCATGTCCCTGTACTATAACGTTATTGCTTTAACGGTCAGTCCGGCTATGTACACAACATTATCGGTTTACTATCTCTTTATCATGACAATACCATGTAAATGTAATTGTGATTTTATTTAATTAGTGTTTACATTACAAGAATATATTTGCCTTAAAATACATTAGGTTCGTGACTTCCAAATAAAACATAAGTCACTGTTTTTAAATGCATATTTATGAAAATAGTATCCGGGTCTTATATAAACACGATACACAAACGTCGTCATATGTCACATTTCTCTGTGTGGGCTGGTTGTAAATGAGGCGTTGTTTCAGCTTTTAGACGATTTTCCGACACACTTTGTTATACGTCCAGTGATAGCAGCTAGTATCATATTAATTAAGAACAAATAAGTGTGCTTATGGTCATGGATGTTGAACCATAAAGTGTATTTACCGATGCATTTGGAATTAATTCAACCCCTTTGGTTTAAGCTATATAGTTAGTTTGGTATGGATACTTTTGTGCTTACATCGATTGTCCACAGTGTGAACAATGTATGACTTGTCAATCGTGCTTGATTATCAAGAACGTAAAATTTGTAAATGGCCCTTGGTTTAAATTTTTTATTTTTTTTTCGATTGGTAAATACTTTTATTTCAAATCTTCACGTTATTCTAGATACTATTATAACTACCATTCAGGCGTTTCACGGAGTAAAAAGTATATTAACAACCTCTACGAAACACAATGCATTCATTCTGGTACTATACGGTTTACTAAAGTGTAGTACATGTAGTGATGTGTAATATATTAAAGTACAAGAATACTTCAGTCTTCTATAGAAATATGTAGTATTTTACTACAGCAGTTAATAGCAAAGTGTAGTATATTTTACTATAACACATGTGATAATATGTGGTAAAAAGTGCAAATATAATTTAAAACATGTCCAAACTCTTCTATAGAAATATGTAGTACTTTACTACTGTAGTTTATAGCAAAGTGTAGCATACTTTACTATAGTATCTGCCGAGATGAATAGTAATAAAAGTGCAAGAATGCTTTACTCTACCATTGATATACGTAGTACTTTACTATAGTAGCTTATGGTAAAGTATAGTATTTTTAACTTGAGTACATGTAGTTATGTTTAATAAAATAGCTCAAAAATACTACAGATTCTCTTCTATTTAACTGTAGTATTTTGTAGTAAAATTGTATAAGGGAAATGTTCCAACCAGGGAAAGGATAATGCTTACGGAGACAAGAAGCAGCCATTGGTCCATACTTGTTTGTCTTCAGGTAAGGACAACTGGAAGTAAAGTACTCTGTTGTGAATAAATCCTGAGGTATGATCTCAAAAATAAGGGTTTCATATCACATTCTCCATACCATTCCCGTCCTTATCTCATCCCGAAACCGTATGATGCTGGTTAGGCATAGCACCTTATCGATTCAATCTCTTCCGAATTAACAAATATAAAAAAAAACAATTATATTTACTTCGTAAGGTGATAAAGCAGAAAAACCCACCACACGCATGGCTCACTAATGAATGCATAGAGCCTGGTTATTGAATGTATATTTGGTCAAAAGTAACGGCTCGTAGATAAATATATTATTGTCCTTAAAATCGATATTACTGTGTGTGATGTTGTCCTAGCTTTTAGGCTACATTGTACCTAAATTGTTTGTAAATACAATACAATCATGATTTTTTTTTTTTGCGTATCACTGAACATGTTTCAAACAAAAACCTTACTATTAAATACCGTCCGATTTCAACAATACAAATAAAACACACTTATTGACCACAGCAAAATTAAAGCTGTTTTTCATTCATTGTGTATAATTTTTTTATCTGTATCACACGTTAGTTTGAGATAAGCTTGCTTAGAATTTACGGTTCTCAGTATAGCCGTGAAAGATGTTATCGTGGACCAATCTAATTTTGTGCTGTACCATATTAGTCGTGATTGGAGTCGTTTTCAATTCAATCTTTATTGTAACCATCGCCAAACAGAAGAATCTACTAACACCTACAAATCGCATCCTCGTATCTCTAGCAGTTAGTGACTTGATGGTATCGGCAGTGGTCTTTCCTCTCAGTTTAGGAAATTTTAAGACATTGTACGTGGATTATTTTCTGTGTCTTATAAGCCAATGCACGATGTTGTGTGTTGTTTTCATAGCCATTTGCCACTTTGTGCTTATATCAGTGGAACGTTTCTTGGCGATTGTGTACCCGTTACGCCACCCAAGTTTGGTTAGTGATAAACATTTGAAATTGGCGATAGCCCTGTGTTGGTTGGTACCATTTGTGAATTCATGTTTCCCGCTAACGGGATGGGGAATGCCAAGTAACTCTGTATACCCCAATGAAACTAAACAAATAACATGCAATGCACTTGTCATATTTCCTTGCACATATGTGTATGCGGGAGGCTCATTTATTATCATTTTGTGCTTGATTGTTGTCTGTATTTATGCTAGAATCTTCCATGAAGCCCGACTACAGGCTGTCAGGATAAATACGATGACAAACGGTGACACTACTACCAGAATGACAGAGCTGAAACAGATTACAGTTATTTTTCTTACCATCAGTTATTTTGTGTGCAGTAACGTGCCCCTTTCAATTGTGATTATCCTGCATTGTCTTGAAGTGCAGGTTGACTATGCTGTTTGGGTATCTTTTGTATTGATGACTTTTTCTAATTCTATAGTGGACCCACTAATCTACGGATGTGGAAACAGGTCCATCCGGGAAGGAATTTTAAAAACGCTTCATATCAGAAAACAACACTGGACAACCTCAACCTAAACGGGTCATGTAAGAATCAGTCGGGCTGGCAGAGTAATTTATAGAAAAACAACGTTACAGATAATTACAAATGTGCATTCTAAAAACATGTTCACTACAACACGTATGCTTTTAAAATGACACTATGTATATGAATAGCTAGCTGATTACCGTTAATTTCTTCTCGCTATGACAGTGTTATGACAACAACAACAAAAATTAAGATAAGGATTCTTTACGGTAGCAAGTCTGGATATCCTCGGCCATTTCAGTGCCGTAAATAACCTCCGACGTAAAGCTCAGTTCAAACTCCGGCCGATATTGAATATTCATGAGCTACACCGCTCTCCACTGTTTGGAGACACATTTGTGTTTGCTATGTTCCCATTTTTGCATACAAAACGTTATATATAAGTCATTGGTTCGCTGTACTCGCGCTAAAATGTATATGCCCTTCGTGACTTACAAATACAGTGTGTATGTTCCTTATACCCCGGAGTTAGCTATCTCGGTCTTCTAGGTATCAAACGGATAACGAAACAGATTTCCTTTCATCAGACTGAGTTATCCACGTGTTTTTGTTTACGTCTGAAGGCTATCCTTGTGTAGATATGATAATGTCATTATTAAAATACTTACAGCGGACGAAATTTGAACTATTTACATCAAGAAACGGGCTTGATCGGTGTGGGGTTTTTTAATAAATCTGCATAGTCGTCTGGTTAATTTCGACGCATGCGCGACAAAACATCCGGCGGTTAACATTACAGATTTTCTTGTAGTATTATTGCTTCCATTCACCTCGGAGATATCTGTACCGGTACGGAAAGTGTCGAAGGATGTTCCGACATGTTTACGGTAGCTCGAGCAATCACAAGTCTTGGATAAACAAGAACTCTTATATTATAGGCTATTAATAATAATAATTCTTTATTGTTCATAGTGCTATGTATTTTACTATTCCGTGTAACTACGCACATGATCCATGCTAAACTTTATTAACAGAAACCAGATGCATTGCCGAGAAAGTGACGTCATCGTGTGTAGGTCTATATATTTATTGTATATTTTCTTTGCCATGTACACGATAATCCCCTTCTCTCGAGATGGGATTTTCAAAATATTTATCCTGTATGATGTCCACAATCCAATATAATCCAATAGGATTTTTATGTAAGGGTCTCTAAAGCAGTTATCCTAGAGCATGAGATTAATAATTTATTAATCGACATTAATTTAGAAATTTACATCAACAGAATCATGCCTATTGTCATGTTTGCCTGATTTAAGGTTTAACCCTCTACCGAAGGATATTTAGAAATTTAAATCAACAGAATTACGAATGCCTGTTTGCTTGATTTACGGCTTAAGGACTCTACCGCTATTCAGTGCTAAAGTGTTGACTGTTCTTGTTGCCTTTCTGAAATCTTTTCATAATCTTGATGATGCAAAAAGTTTGACCAAAAAATTAAGTATTTTAGATTATTTTTTAGATTTAAAATGCGTGGTTCAAAGATTATGTATATCAAAGGGCGGAGGGGATTAACGAGATTATCTCACCTCAACTTGTTTAGTTTATTCACACCGTACGCATACTGCTCATAGGTACATAAATCATAATACAAATATTCATGGGGAGAGTTTGTTTGTTTGTTTGTTTGTTTGATTGGTGTTTAACGTCTTACTCAAGGGTATTTCACTTATATGATGACAGACACAAATACAGATCACAAACAAATCTGCTTCCCGTTACCCTTAGCTCTGCGAACACCAGGGCAACCGAAAGCAACCTCTTTTCTCACCTCTTACGATAGACGGAGGAAGCCGAGGGAGTATTCGGCAGGGCCATGGCCGACCCGCTTCCTGACAGGGCTCAAAATAAGAAGTCCAAAAGTTTTGTCTTAGCTTTAAAATCGATAAATCAATTATGACAGTCATCTTTAAGACATGTGTTACTAAAACTTTATAAAAGTTAATGCTGTGGTCATGTGCTCATTGACCCCTGGGTGGTTAAAAAACACTGCAGAAAACGGGCATGTGCAGGTCTGCTTTGGAGGCCTCAATATGGTAGTTTCCTTCTGCCAGTGGACTTGCAGTGAAATATGATTGAAATAATCAGAATTAGGGTGTTAAACCCCAATTAATCAATCAAACAAGCGAACGAATCCTCAACTACTACGATTTAGTGAAAATGAGTTGCTCAGCTCCATACAACAGTTCCTGCAGATGCTGAAGATGTGAATTCAGTGTTATCTTTTCTTTGCTATTAATGGAGCCGCAGATGTTAATAGTTTGAATCACACTTGGCGGTGGCCATTGATCTGATGCAGCAGGTTTTATGACGTCTACTTCTACATATTTCAGTTGAAGAATAAATAGTGGACACTAAATCATTGACCAATAAAGTTTCAAATTATCAATACAACTGAGATTTTGTTCCTCGTTTTTAAATATTTTACCTGAATTGGACTGTCTTTGAAGAAGACGATCCCCACTTTTAAATATTTTACCTGAAAAGGACTGTCTTTAACGGAAACGACACAGGTCATGACATCCCCGATCCACTGTGGGTTGATAACGACATAAGATCTGAGAAACTCATTGTTGAAGTGTTGCAATGCGCCCAAGTCATGCAGAAACTGAACAGCTTGAGTTACCTGCAACATGAGTATGTTAAGAAGGTATATTTCTAAAAGCAATCCCACTGGCACAGGGATGTAGATCAATTAAAATCGAAAAATCATCTTATGTTCTAGATAACTCCCATATATATCTATCACAAGCGGTCAATGAATAGAAATATTTATTCACATAAATATTAATATATTCAACGGTTGAGCTGTTGTAAACAGTAGCCTTGTTAACGTGTCGATGACTGGTCGATGTCCACCAATAGAGGGCACTAAAATTTCGTTGACGCTGACTCCAATGCTTTTTCTCAGTCCCCATGAGAGACAAATTCTTTCAGATCCTACCTCCAATCAAATAAACTATAGACGATGGAATAACAAGGAAATAGAAAGGGAAAACTCCCAGGATCCACAGTACCCCACTTTTTAAGTGCGGTAAAGATTAACGAGGAGTCTGAATCCACAATACCCCATATTTAATACAGGGTATAACGTTTTATATGGGGTCTACCTCACGATTTTATTGGGTATACCCCACAATCTTTACTTGATCTACCCAACGATTTTATTGGGTTTACAACATGATTTGTATTGTTAACAAACCTTGATTTGTATTTGGAACATGATCAACCCGCATGTTGGATACAACAATGCAATACAGGAGTACATCAGAAGTGGATACACTGAGAATATAGTTGTCAATACATTTTGGCATGCATGTAGAAGGGGTTTGATTGACACATGGTAACCCTGCAATCCTAGTCCCAGCTTTATAACCTAGACAGTTAAACATAACACTAATTATGCAATTATGATGATTCTCTATGGATTGTCCCTTGGGTGTCAATTCACAAACGTTCAATAAATTCACATTTGACATGATTATACCATGTGATCCATGCGTGTTCTCGGTTAAATACGGGGTCATATATATATAATACAAAAAGGTAAACATTGGGTGCATACCTGCAAGGGGACACGTTATGCAAAGAGAACATAAACCACATTACTGTATAAAAGTAAATATGATTCCAGCATTGTTTGTCACAGATTTATTTGAACAACTGAAGGATACATCATAATTGCTGAGGAATATGGACTGCTTAAGGGAGATAACACTAATACGCTCCTTCGAAATGACTTTAAGAAAAAATATTGTAAACAGAGAATAAAAATACCAGAATTGAAACCTTTACGAAGTTATGTATTTTGTGTTAGTATTTTATGTGGCGTCAGATCTAGTGGCTTTTATATGGCAATTTAAATTTCACAAGAGATCAACAGAAAAGATATTTTTAATGAAGAAGTTTTGATGGCCATCCTGACAGATCGAACGAATGTCACAATTATTTAAAAAGTATTGGCAACATACTGATAACTAACATTTAGGTATGTTAACGGTAACAGTAAGTTCTGATCAGTATATACACAGATCGATTGAAAAAAATTACAGAATCAACAAAAGAGGGGCAGATCCAATCGTTAAACGTCTTCTCGCAATGTGACATTTGCCACATTGAGTTCTTGTGAATAAATATTTTGAACGTTTTAACGTTCATTAAACGGTTGTGTGTGGCCGTCTATAAGTGGGGGGACACAATACCTATTTTTCTAATTCTATTGTCACATTAATCGTAAACAGCGCATTGTGTTTCGTCAGCAGCAGTAGACGTACATGTATGGTTTTAGCAGTTAATTAAAAGTGTCCCACCACGTTTTGTCTGAATGTTTGGAGGTCTAATTACCTATTGCTTGTTTCTTATCCTTATACTTCCTTGCTTAGTTCGTTTGTGCATCATAAAGTCGTCTCAATTTCACAGTAGATATTTGTTGGTCTAGTCACTGTTATCAAATTCGACAATATTGAGGTAAACTGACTGAATTTGTCATTTTCGTCGTTTGTTTGTTTCTCAATCTAGTCAGTACATTCCTCATTCCAGGCCTAGTGTCTGTCAATCTTTTCAGTACAATTGTCATTATAGCCAGTATTTTTTGTTATTTTAGGATGTTTGTTCAATATATAGATCTAGTCAATTAGCAAACATAATATATGTATGCCTTTTATTGCGTCTCTCGTACTGTCCTCAGTTAAGTTCAAACCTGGTAAACCCAGCTTAACATAATAGAGTAAGGTGACTACTCCAAAGAAAGACATAAAATTCATATTGACTCAATATTTCGGTTTATTATCAAACCATCATCAGGAGTATTTTAGTTCACTACTGATGATGGTTTGCTAATAAACCGAAACATATATTCGTGTTTGATTGGTGAACTTAACAAGTAGGACACAGCAAATGTTGGACGCTCTTGGAAAATAGATGCCAGCACCAACACCATTCAACATGTTTGACGATGTTGGATGATACAGTCTACAAGGTCAAACAAATGCCTTCCAACATGAGCCTAACTTTCAATACAAACTATATCAGTTTTAGCTATATATCCTTTAGAATCTCGGCATTTTGACACACACGCGTTATGTTATCTAACTTTATTTTGACAGTTGTAAACAGCCTTCGTATTTAGTTTTCACCAACAAAACAATAGAAAGTACTTACAACTCCTAACTCAACCTGTCTTTATTGGAATGTAAAATCACAGGTCCGTCTAGTTACATGTCATAAAGCACAATTCTTCATACATAACGTGTAATGACGGTCCTATCTTACCTCGCTTACAATTGAACCTGGTTTTGGTGTACTATAAACGTAACCATGCCTACAGGGTTCTGATCTGTTCGATGTTAAGTTAAATATCTAGCATTGGTTGTCAAATACGATATCTGTTGTCCTATTTCCAGGTGTATTGTTTTACACAAGTAAAGTCTGGGACAAAACCTAAAATAGATATGAGAGCCTAGAGTATAACATGGTTTGCCAAAGAAATTCAACTGCCAAATTGATATGATCCCATTTTATAAACAAAACTTAAAATAGGGAACAAAAAAATAATCTTTCTTTGGAGTAGTTACATGATTATATTATGTTAGGCTTGTCAGTGGAAATTCTACTACCAGCTTAACATATCTTACACAATCTTTAACCATACAAATCTTTGCGTTATTTTATTCAATACAAATCTAAAAATGTAATCATGGCTCAAATCATTCGCATGGATGGAGCAGAAAAAAAAATAAAGTATGTATTTATGTTTTCAATCATGTTGACTATACAAGCACATTATTAAAACTCTGTGTTATATCTGGGATAACAATATACAGGGATATGAAGCTGGGTCTTATCCAGGCCCAATATACATAAAATCAGCTAATTTGACAGTTGTCAATGCGTATTAGCATGTATATAGATAGAATGAGAGTTTCCCACCTTCAAATTGTTTTCGTTGTTTTAAAAGTCCAGAAAAACATATTTATATATTTCACATAGGGAATGCACATGCATAGTTAATAAATGCTACACAGTTAACGTTATTGCAACAAAACTCCAAGTTACAATTTGGCTTAACTGCAGGTCGAATAACGCTGACATTTACGTCAAATAATACCTAACAGATCTTTGATATAGTGCCAAGGTCATGAATATAATGTCTATGCTACAGTGTCATCGCAGTAGGTTAACATTATTTATAAAACATCGCGAAATGATACCGGATATGTCACACCTATTTACTCATATACACAGTTAGGCGATATTACATACAATGCAATTCCCATCCCTAATCAAGGGATACCCAACATGATAATATTTAAACAAAACTGCAAAGGTTATTTCATAACATGTCATATGGTGGCATAAAACTTTCACCGCGAGGTTGTGGTTCACTTGTGTCTCTGGTAGTATAGTAAAGATGGGTGGATATGACAATGAAGTACAAGGCATCATTAGTCTTATTGGAATTGGAAGATGGCAGATTGGTCAATGTATTTGGCTTTTCCTTTTTCACTTAGCTTGGACAAATAATTTATTTAGCATTGTGCTAATCGGTAAGTGAGTCCTTGTATTTATGACTTTTGAATCCATTGCACTGATAAATAACTTCAACAAAACCTGCAGCTCCAATGAGGTTTATAATGTCTAGTCCGGGTGTTGATCAAACCATATTTACTATTTTGACGTAAGGCGTCCATTATACAATTTGCTTTTCCTTTAATATATCTATGAATGTGTCCTTTTCCAATGTGGATACTGCAATCACCCTCGAAGGCTGACCGGCTGTTCCTGTATGGAATCCCCACAGCAACTGTTCCATGTATTTTATGTCAAAAGAACCATTTTTGCTCTTGTTGTGCTATTAAGAACTGAAAGTAGCTACATTAAGCCTTTATATCACAGGTATTTTTGTTCTTATTTTTTATTTAATGATTTTTTTGTTCCCTATTTTAAGTTTTGTTTGTAAAATGGGATCATATCAATTTGGCAGTTGAATTTCTTCGGCAAACCATGTTATACTCTAGGCTCTCATATCTATTTTAGGTTTTGTCCCAGACTTTACCTGTGTAAAACCTGTAAACAATACACCTGGAAACAGGACAACAGATATCGTCTTTGACAACCAATGCTCGCTATTTAACTTAACATCGAACAGATCAGAACCCTGTAGACATGGTTACGTTTATAGTACACCAAAACCAAGTTCAATCGTAAGCGAGGTAAGATACGACTATCATTACGCGTTATGTATGAAGAATTGTGCTTTATGTAACAATGCTGCTTCCTAAAATTAGATGGACCCGTGATTTTACATTCCAATAAAGACAGGTTGAGTTAGGAGTTGTAAGTACTTTCTAATGTTTTGTTTGTGAAAACTAAATACGAAGGCTGTTTACAACTGTCAAATGAAAGTTATATCACACAATGCGTATGTGTCAAAATGCCGAGATTCTAAATGATATATATTTAAAACTGATATAGTTTTCATTGAAAGCTGGGATTGTGGAAGGCATGCGTTGTATAAAGGCCCGTCTATACGATCAACTTTTGTTGGACAACAAGGACCAACTTCTGTTGGCTCATGTTGGGAAGACATTTGTTTGACCTTGTAGACCGTGTCATCCAACATCAAACATGTTCTCGAACGGTGTTGGTGCTGGCATCTATTTTCCAGCAGCTTCCAACATTTGCTGTGTCCTATATGTTAAGTTTACCAATCAAACACGAATATATGTGGCATCGATTTGTCACATGATTTTTAAAAAAACATGGCAAGCCAGCTGCAGCATTGGGATTTTTTTGGAGATTGAGCATTTTTATTGAAGAATACGAAAAATTAACTGGTTATTATAATACACCGTTGAAGGGTTATAAAGACAGAAACAGAAAGACGACATTACTGATCTAGCATATTTTTTTTTTAAATCCGGTAGGGAACATGCGTTGTATACGTTATCGCATCACGTAGAGCACCGACATGGATAAGTTTGTGTAGCAGGAGAGTACAGTTTGGTTTTTCAGGCCAAGTGTTTTTCTGTTGCAAATTGAAACTAAGCACCATATTTGCACACTAGTTGTGCCTAACTTTGTCGTAATGGTTCATTGCAATCTTTAACTTGAGTTTCGCAAATGTTAGCCATATAAAATTTAGGAACGATTGCTGTTTGTTTGGGGTTATTAAGTCCGTGTGTCTCGGACGTTTTGCCTCTGATAATGCATGTCAGCTTTATTCAAAAGATAGTAAAACAAAAACTATCGTTTAAGCCCTTAGTTACTAGCGTTATACACTTATTTGTTTGTACTCGATATACTTTTTCATTTTTACTCTTCCCTTCACATCTTACAGTGGGACTTAGTCTGTGGAGAATCTTTCCTGCCTGATACGTCTCAAAGTGCTATGAATATTGGACTGATAGCAGGAGCTCTAGTATTCCCACAACTGTCTGACAGATTTGGAAGAAGACGCATTGTTCTCTATTCTCACGCGGGGTTCGCTATAGTTGCCTTGGCTACAGCTTTCGTTCCCAATATATGGCTGTTTATTGCATCGAGAGTGCTTTTAGGGATTCTGCTTATTGTAAGTATAAAATGGTATTTCTCAAAACAAAAAGTCAACAGTTGCATGCTTTCAACAAAAATATGCGATGAAGTAATATTTTGCCCAATACATACCAAAAAAATCTAGTGATTAAGATGTGTTGCATTGTTCTTAGCCGGCTTGAGGGGTGTAAGAGTTAAGCGAGAGGCTAACTGTTACTTGGGTCACTGCAAAACGCTGTGCCCGAGTAGTTTAGTGACCTTGACCTTGTAATATATCATTCATAATCTGTACAAAACTTGTGAATAAAGTAATGTGATACAATTTCGCTTCAGCAGTATGGGATCAAGCACAATAATTTCCAAGACATAAATTGTTTCACTTGTAAAGTTGTAATAGTTTGGCGATTTACTGTTGGAGTGCACCTTCGTTATATAAAAGAAGTACCATAGAGTTCAATCCTGGACACCAATCCAATCAACCACACCAAGAGTTAGGTGGACTCACTTTGACAATTGTTTTCGAGAAGTTTGTTCTGCAGCTGGTTATTCTTCTGAACCTTATTTATTGTAGCACTGTTAAATAACAGCATATATTCCGATTTTTCAGGTTTACCAGCAGGAGTTCCTCGGGCGTTCTCCTGGATCCCTGGTGTTCTTATACGACATAACTGAGGAATAAAACTGCGCAATGATTAAACCATAGGCACAGTACTCCATATAAATATATGGACTGTACAATGGTTAAACCATTGGCACAGTACTCCACATAGACATAAGAACTGCGCAATGCTTAAACTATTGGCACTTAGACATATGAACTGCGCAATGGTTAAACCATTGGCACAGTACTCCACATAGACATATGGACTGCACAATGGTTAAACTATTGGCACAGTACTCCACTTAGACATATGAACTGCGCAATGGTTAAACCATTGGCACAGCACTCCACATAGACATATGAACTGCGCAATGGTTAAACCATTGGCACAGTACTCCACTTAGACATATATATAAAACCAAAAAATAACTATTCAATTCATTTGTAGTCAAACTGTAACGTACAAGATAAATTTTACATTATGTCAATAATAACAAGGTATACCATTTTTCATAGTTCTCTAATTTTGCATTCTAGTATTATGTTGACACACGTAATACTAACTTAAATATTTCTGTTTAATACAGAATATCTCTAAAATACCAGAATATCTCTAAAATACCAGTGTAACAAGAATATAGTTATAACTGAAGAATTATTTTTATGTCTAAGCTAAAATATTTGTGTTTTCTTTGGGTTGTGCTGTACGTTGTTGTCCGTAGGATGATAGTGACAGGGACATTGACTGGGGCTATAGAGAAGCGAAGGAAATTAAAAAAAAATGACTGTTGTGGTTATGACTTTGATAATCTAGATTTATAGTATTGCTTTTATCGCGAATGTAGCGAGCCGATCGGATGCCGAATAGTGAAAAGAGCGATATAGACAACATTTAATGGATACCTGTTTATAAAACACATTCAAATATGAAACGTGGTGTTTTGATATATCTGAAACTAAACGGTCATATTTGTCCTGTTTCAAGGTCGTATATACATGTGTCGACACCGTACCATGTTCTTCAGACGTTCCGCCACAGCACCACAACCGAGTGACAGATGGTATCGACGTCTTCTCATATAATGAAATAATTTTTTTAATATTAATATATTTATCTATACATATGTTTACTTTAGTTTAGTTTATTAAACTCAGACTCATACAGATAAATAAAATCCATTCACAGAGCTAATAACATATAACAGATGGGATATAACATAAATAAAACATGGTTAGAAAACATAAACACATTTAACAGGACTAGTTCACAGATAGATTGAATAAGTTAAATAATATAACTACATAATTGTACTTTATAGATATTTACCGAAACATATTTTCACAGATAGAACATTGTTGTATAAAACAATTCAGAACATTTAATAGGCTATATAATCTATCATACAATAAGTTTGTAAATTAATACATTT
>JARFOD010150422.1:0-12531 GCA_031763545.1 Mopalia muscosa | reverse complement strand
TTACGAGGTTTCCTCCCGGTTTTCCACCGTAATAAGGCTGTGTACAGTGTGAAATGGACAATCCGTCGTCATATAAGCGAAATACCCTTGAGTACGAAGTTAAACACCAATCAAACAAACAAACAAAACCTTGCCTCATTAATACAGTGAAAAATCGTGTTTGTTTGTTTGTTTGATTGGTGTTAAACGTCATACTCAAAGGAATTTCACTTATATGACGGATTTCCCACTTCACACACTGTACACAGCCTTATTACGGTGGAAAACTGGAAGGCAACCTTGTAAAAACCACCCCTGCGATTGCTGGAGCCACAACATGTGACAAGCTCATACACCTGATGGTCGAAAGGCGGACTCAAAGACGTGAATATAAAATTGAAGCATGTTCAGTTCAGGAAGAGCACTCGTTACCACCCCTAGGATTGCGGGAGCCACAATGCGTGACTCACTCTTATCCGTCATAGAAGACAATATGTGAACTATTAGTAGTGTGAACTATAATCCTAAACATAACACATAAATTGATGTTACATGATGTCTGATATCTCACAGGACCCATGTACCCATAAAACCTGTCAAATGAGTTACAAAATGAAAGTACTGCGCTTGTTTCTAGTTTTCTCTGCTACCAAACATACCTGTGTGATACAACTGATTCAGATGTACTTGATAGTTAAACATTATGTGATATATTGAGTAGCAGGGCTCTTGCTATTGAACTGAGATTAAAGATCTGAAATCCCCCTGTGCCCAGGAGACCAGTCCATGTATTAGACAGATATAAAAAGTAGGATAATAATAGTTACCTATATACCTTAATGACCTATATATATGTGTACAGGTTATACTCGATCAACGGATCAGTTTGTTTGGTGAATAAATGCCCATTACGCCATTTCACTTATACAACAGTGGTGTGGTAATAGTTGATTGATTGATCGATTGATTGGTGTTTAAGCCATGTCCAAGAATATCTCCCCTATATGACAATGGCTGTCCAACTGTTATTGTCACACAAAAACAACCAAAATGTGTTAAGTGTTTTGCCTCTGTTCTTAATTAGTGTGCCTCCAGTGCTAAGTAAAACAATAAGTCTTCATTAACACAGACTCTCCTCAGCCAGAGGGTGTGTGACATTGGAGCCTTGAGAGTTGAGACTAAAGGTGAAAGCTCTAGAAGCTCTTGTACCTGTATACTCAGGTGTTCACAAGCAAGGAATATAGCATTAGAATTTGTTAGCACTGACTTCTATACGGATAATTGTTGTTCGATATTGAATACTGAGACTGGCGTATTGCTTTAATGGGGTTTTAACCGTTTTATACTGTATGGTAGGTTATTTCTCTAATACATGTATTACTAATGGCTTATTGCACGTGTCATTGTCAGCCAAGTGTTGAACGGAATCCTCCTAGATTTAGGTGTCAAGAGAAGGTAGTCCAAATCAATGATACATGCACAGGCCTGCCTGCCTACCCTAGTAGAAGACATTAAATGTGTAAAAACATTCCCCTTTAGGAGTATTTTCTTACCCGTATGTGTATTTTTGTGATAAAGCTAAGAATAGAATTTTAATTTCTTCTTTTCTTCTATTTAAATGGCTTATTTGGCTATTCAACTTAATTTAAATGACTTATTTGTCTATTCAACTTAATTTATGTGTAACAAATGCTACATAATACACCAGATAGTCAGGTCAGCATGTACAAAAACAGACGGACTTTGTGAAACACCTCTATTAAAGAGCAACAGGAAGCTACAGTTGTCACACTGCACCCCTATAATCCTTCTCTAGAGCCGCCGATTTGGACTTAATGCACTAGTCATATTATCAGACTGTAAATAGGTCATTAACAAATCATGTTCCATCGATGTCATCTCAATAGTGACTTCATGAAATGTCATCACATGTACATGTACTTTGTTGGAAGATAACCTTCCAGTGTAAGAACCACTGTCACAATATGATGTATGGCAATAAAATATCATGCTATATTTCTACGCCTATAGTTAAACATGACTAAATTCTATCGTATGATGTTTATTTGTTTTACAGGATTTTGGGACAGTGGTCGCAGCTGCTGTTAATATACTGTGACATTTCATAGTGCTCTTGCATAACTCTCTATACTTTTGTCCTTGCCCTTTCCCAAACATAAGAATTTTTATTTACATGAAAATAATTCCAATATGAACAAAATGGCGTAGTGTGAGAAAAAGATCATCTCACTGAAGCCTGTAGGCCTACATAATAACAAATATCAGTCTCTTCTATTGAATAAAGAAAATCACTGGACTCCAGACCAGGAATTCCCAAAATGAATAGACCTGAATGGTATTTTGTTTCAAGAATAATATAAAATTTTTAAAAAGCAATGAAGTTTAAATAATATACACCTTCCCGTAATTTTATATTTTTTGAGAATGCATATGATATATGACTGCTCTTTAGAAATATAATTAACAGCTTTTTGGTTAACTTTTTTTTTTAAACAGAACATTTTTACCCAAACAATGACAGGGGTAAGAGTAAAGGTCACGTAATAGGCATAACAAAGTATGTCTTATACACATTATAACACTTAATATCTTTTGTTTGGACCCTAAAGCTCAGCAAAAGACAGACATGGTATTTATAAAAGAACACCAGCAAACATTGTGTGGCAAGGCCTGAAAAAAGGGAGTACAATTTATGAACCTGGGCTGAATGAAAACAATGACCATACTGCTGGAAGACTGCAAATTTTAAAGCAGTAAATCATATATATATATATAAGCTTATATAAAGCTGTTTATTGTTAATCCAACAGTATCTAAGTAGTAACATGAACAATTTGATCTTATATTCCAAACACCGTATTCACAGTGGTTCCACACCATACAGACACAGGGTCTACAGTGTAGACTCTACACTTATCTGACGCTGGGTTCATACCTTACATACACAGGGTCCAAATCTAACTGACACTAGGTCCACACTAAAATCGGTCCACACCATACTGACACTGGGTCCACACCATACAGACACTGGGTCCACACCATACAGACACAGGGTGACTGGTCAATGTTTTAGACTTCTGTATACTGACTGGCATGGCACAAAACACCAATCAATCCATCTTAACTGAGGGAAATAGTCTTGTAGGTGCATTTAACCATAAAAACATAGACAAAGGTATGGAGTATTTGTAAAGCAACATCTCCAATTCTCCACCTATTCAATGGTAATAAGCATCCCTAAAAATGTACATCTTACAAAGAGTGTAATGATCAAATATGACAAACTTTAATGCAATTTATATACTACACATCCGGGCTAAAATGCACTTAGAAAGCAATGTCAGAGTAACAGTCCATAGTTTAATTGATTCCCATTCTGATGTGTTTTTTTTAAGGAGTGACTGTTTGTGCCTGCCCCATATTTTATCCTGGCAACCTTGACATCTGCCCCTTTAAGTCTAAACAGTCTACAACCTAAGATTAAATAAAAAATATATCACTGGCTCAGTAAGACCAAACTTAGAAACATGTTGGCCCATTCTTATCTGCACACAACATAACATGATCCTGGATAGGACTACTTAATATTAATATCTGTTAACAATTTATTCAAATGTTTTTACAGTTAACAAGATACATGCCATTCTTAATCAGTAAGATTTGTTTGTTGTTTGATTGGGGTTAATGTGGTACAGTTATTTCACTTATATTCTCCAGAGATTCTCCACTTCACAGTGTTCTTTGAGTTATTACAGTGGAAAATCGAGAGGAAACCTCGCAAAAACCACTCCTGCAATTGCCAGAACCACATCTTGTGACTCACTCATATACCTGATGGTCGACAGATTAGGATTCAGGAAGCGCACACCTTACCAGTATACCACTATGTGACATGCATATTTTATTAATAAAATTTAATAAAATTATTATTGGACAGCCTTTTGAGGTTATGAAAACCTCATACACTTCAAATCAAATTTCTGAATGAAATTGAATTAAGATTACATATTGAATATTTGTAGTTCAAATGGGAAATATTGAATATTTATCAACTGAAGATGAGGTTTTATTGAATTTGACAGGCCTTTATTCCGCCTTTGAAAAGGAATTGTATCAATCGTTGAATGATGCATAGAAATGTTATCTGAACACATGGCGCTTAGTACTAGTGTAAAGTGTAAAAGCACCTAACATTAAACCAATAGATGCCTCATTGTCCTTGTACCCACGCCAACGTTTTAGTTAACCCTGAACTCAAGAGTGTACTAACAAATTGACAGTATTCCATCCTCACCAGGCACAAAGTTCAATTATTGTTCAGTGATCCTCAATAACACAGACTTTGGTCTCGCTGTATTTGACAGGTCCGGTATAATCCATCACTGATTTCTAAGGCCTGACTAATACAAGTAGGTGTGTGTGTGTTAATTCTTATAACCACATGACGGGTGGTTGAGAGGGAGTGTCTAGTTGCCCTGGTGCTTTCAAAGCAAGGGGCAATACATAGACATTGTGTTTATGATGTCTGGTACTTTTTTGTTCTAGTCTTGTCTAGTCATTGTTGTTTATGTCGGCGGCTATGTTAAGGGTGATTTCCTTCACTTATTCATTAGAATAACCTTAAGTATGGCATTAAACCCTAATCAAGCAAACAAACTTATAACATGCATCCTTTGTGTCTAGGCCGGGTGGCTGAGTGGTCTAGGTAGCCTGCATTTACTGCTGCCGATTCGGTGCCTAACTCTGAGGGTTGTGGGTTCGATTCCCTGACGGGTTTTCTGAACAGGTATATGTTCTAACTAAGAAAGTGTTATCCCAAAAATAACGAAAATAAACTTATAACATGTTTATACTATATAACCTTACACACAACGTGAACCTGAACTAGCAATTGTACCATGATTTTGTTTCAATGCCACATGATCATATTTATTACTACAGGGCTAATCCAAGAAATTTGGTGGGCCTGTCTGTAATTATATGTGAAATGGAAAAATAATAAAACCATGTTTTACAAATAGAACTATAAACTATTGAATAACACAACCTGGAAGGGAAGAAACATGATTTTGTCTTCATATACAAAATTGACCAGTTTGATCAGTCTACACCCATTACAACTTGCATGTTAGTATATATTTATTTGTTGTTTGTTTGATTGGAGTCTAACACCATACTAAAGGTTATTTCACTCACATGACAGTGTGCCAGCCCAAGGGGCAACATGAAGCTTTGTTCAATCACCCACCATGTAAGTATGAGACTCCACCTCTTTCATGTTTCAAAATTTGTATTTCTAGCTTTATAGGCAATATACAAAAGCTACTGGTTGACTGGAGTTTTATTGGCAAAGTCAATAACATTTCATTTAATATGATGGGTCGGGTCCTTCAAAAGTAAACAGACACATAATCGATGTTGGTGAATTAATCTTTCTAATAAGGCTATGAAATCAAAGCATAAGGAGTGGCAGGCAGACAGAATGACGGAAAAACAGACGTATGGGGGTTGAGTCGAGTACATTTAGGGAAGGTTGATAGGTTGGAAGTGCCAAGAACACAATATTACACTTGAAACAAACTGCCCAAAAATCACAGAGGATTGTATTTAAATAAATTCTGTAAAAATGATAAAAGTATTGTGGTATTTTATAGAATTGGCTACCTTGTGAGAAACAAAGTTTGAGTCATGCATCTGTATCAGTCAGATTGCATTTAATTGCCATACCAGCGGTGCTATCAGGGGAACATACAGACAGGTTTTCATACCGATTACCGGCGCCCAAATTAGGATGGCTCCCAAATACCCAAAAGGCCAAAATTAGCATTCTCAAAAATGCCCAAATTCATGTGGAGAAATCCCTAAATACAGTTGATTATTCAATTATTTTCCATGACTGAGACCTGTGGTAATTGTTAAAAAATCTGCTCTCCATGGACATGCAAAATTTCTCCACCGAATGGGGGTCTCACCGTCTGCGACCCCCAGACCCCAGCACACAAGTTAGAAACCTGTTTTTGCCCCTGGCTATAGTACACCACTGGACTGTTATTAGAACTTATTACTCAGCCAGATACTGGGGTTAAAAAGTAGGCTTCATGTCACTGTAAATGATACTTTGTATTACAATGACTCACTATATACATGTAGCAATTCTATTAATGTCATCTAAATGAATGGGCTTAATAAATAAGTAATGTTCAGAAGAGAAGGATGTGTCAAATGACATGTACACTAATTGAGATGCAGACCTAAATGTTCACTTTATATTCTCAGGTGCTAATTGATTCTTAAATTTGGGTTTAACATCAAACTTAAGCATAATATTTCCCTAGCAATGTGTGAACAGTGGTGACAAATCCCTTGATGTCATGACATGAAAAAAGACAGGACAATGTCTTAGTCAAGACACATTTAACAAACACAGCACATCAGCTTTATGTCACCCTTTTACTTTGACAAAACTAGGGTAACATGTAGATCCCTGCAACCCCCCACAATCCTGAAGGGGTGTAAATGTTATCAAAATGCAGGACTCAATGTTAAGTTTTACAATACCCGGTAAACAAGAAACAGCTTCATTAACAGCTGATTATCAGTACAGTCCAATCAGCAGTTATCAAACATGAATATTTTTAAGAAAATGGAATGGCTTGTGGCTAGTACGATATCTAGTATGAAAACAAACTCAGGGATTTATCATCATGAATATTTAAACATCACTCATGAGTTGAACAGTATTGGTTGTAAGCTCTGCCATAGCTAATCTTATTTGATAATGTTTGGTCGATTTGTCTCTGCTGCAGAAGACACAGTAGACCTATATAAATCAATATTCATTTTAGGTCAAAGTACATGTAGGCTTACATGCGGTAACACATTGGATGATTGGTGCAGCTAAGACTTTATGGAATAAGCCCAATTATAGCTATGGTTTACCTGAAATCCCTAGGAAAAGTTTTGACGACAACCCAAGCAAAATCCCATCCACCTGTCAGGAGATAAACTCCAAACACCCCGAGAGTCGCCACTGATGCTGGCAGACCGGCCCCCCAGTAAAGGGCACCGCCCAACACAGCGTGCAACAACAACTTCCCGTAAAGCATCAGATTGTCAGACATACTCCGAACGCTCCTACTCATCTGACGAGCTAATCTCGAAACTGCGGACTTTGACCTCATAAAAATGTACCGTGTGGTAATGTAGTATAGCAACCTTTCAATAAACACACATGCCACTGTTCTCATTTATCTAACTGTTTATCAAAATACACGGGTTGGTCAGCGCAAAACAGCGTGACCTAATTAACACATTGGGCACTTGAGGGTTGCCATAGGTTACGGCATCAGGATAGAGTTCCTGGCAGTTATCATAGCACTAGTAAAATCCACTGGTACTACTTTTCTTTAAATTTCAATTGTATTTTTAAGTCAAAGTTCAGCACCAAGGTATAGTTATTGTTAGTAAACTATAACTCATGTTTGTATATATGTATTCTTCCGCGCATCTGTTGCAGAAGAAAACACAGAAGAGTGATTGGAACGGGGTATAACTCTAAACGATTTCTCTACTCTGCTTCAGTCTGCCTTTTATACGGTCGTCCACACTTTTAGTTTCCAACTTAATTTTTTAAGATGTATTTTCTTTTTTGAGTTTCCACACAGGTGAAAACCTTTAAAATCAGGTGAAAACCTTTCCTCATAGGTGGAACTTCTATAGTTTACTGTTTAATTTCAAACTACATGTAAGCTTGGTGAAAAAACTGGATTTTTTTTTTTTAGTAAGTTTCTGTTTATTTAGTCATGCGATTCTACTGGGTTTCGGTTCTTCCTGCTACAATATCATGTAGATGTTTCCACCAAGGAGAAAACTAAAAACAAATCTGAAGTGGTTAAAAAAACTAAAAATGACCTAAGGTCTATATGTGGGCTGCTAAACTCATTGCAACTTAAATCTTGAAAGAATAGTTTAAGTTACTTGACTTTGCCCAAAGTTTTAATTATTAGCAATGAGAAAAGGCAATTTTTATATATGCAAGACAAATACGCAAACGTCATCTCAATGTAGTCCTGATAGTATAACTGATCGAGAATTCGTATATAGCCTAATGGCAATTCTCCAATTATATCAGGACTATATCAATGGATAATCCCGGCCCTGTCTGTATTCAATCAACAGTTGAGGGGGGCCATGTTGAAAACTAATCTTGTGTGAAATGTAAGCATTCTGGATAAAAAAGGGATTTACCTAGATTACCTTTGGAATTGGCATCAACGCAGGATGTCATCCCTGCTGTAGTTTGTTAAAGTACTGTTGCCACCTCTATCTGATTACAGTTGCAGTTGGAAAAAAGAACCGGACTAGCAGTGCCTTTAATTTCCATTTAAGCAACATGTTGGATAAAGTAGCGTAATCCTCGAGGTGAATTGGTGTGAGACATCTGGCAGTTAACATTACAATATTTTTTTATCAAACTTGAAACTAAACTTTAAATGATGTTTTGAGGAAACCAATTGCCATTTGGATCATGCTTGGCTTCTATAAATTTGTAAGACACACATAAACATGAGCTGTTATTGTTATTTTCTAAAACTTCTAAAGACCCTGAAACTCGGGGACTGTCAAGCGATGCACTAATAATTGTTTGTTTTTTAACTCAGAAAATCCATTTTGTGAAAATTTTTACTTTATTTGTGTTACAACAAACTCTGCACATATATAAAAACTTCATCATTAATCAAGTATATGTTTTATCTGATTTTAAACACAAATAAATATTTTTTGAAATTATGAAAAACCATATAAAGATAGACAAACAGCACCCACCAATCAAAGGACAGTGATGCCTTAAATAAATTATAATAACAACAACAAAAAAATGGTTTTACAATAAGTCTTCAATGTTGTATGTGTAAGCCAACACATGGCAGTCAAATTGTAGGAGTAGGCAGGACTGGTAGGCCTACACAGGGCAGTCCTGTTGCATTAGTAGACCGGCACTGGACAGTCCTGTTGCATGAATAGACCTGCACTGGGCAGTCCTGTTGCATGAATAGACCTACACAGGGCAGTCCTGTTGCATGAGTAGACCTACACAGGGCAGTCCTGTTGCATTAGTAGACCGGCACTGGGCAGTCCTGTTGCATGCATAGACCTGCACTGGGCAGTCCTGTTGCATTAATAGACCTGCACTGGGAAGTCCTTTTGCATGAATAAACCTACACAGGGCAGTCCTGTTGCATGAGTAGACCTGCACAGGGCAGACCTGTTACATGAGTAGACCTGCACAGGGCAGTCATGTTGCATGAATAGGCCTGCACTGGGCAGTCCTGTTGCATTAGTAGACCTGCACTGGGCAGTCCTTTTGCATGAGTAAACATACACAGGGCAGTCCTGTTGCATGAGTAAACCTACACAGGGCAGTCATGTCGCATGAGTAGACCTGCACTGGGCAGTCCTGTTACATGAGTAAACCTACACAGGGCAGACCTGTTACATGAGTAGACCTACACAGGGCAGTCCTTTTGCATGAATAGACCTACACAGGGCAGTCCTGTTACATGAGTAGACCTACACAGTGCAGACCTGTTACATGAGTAGACCTACACAGGGCAGTCCTGTTACATGAGTAGACCTACACAGGGCAGTCCTGTTGCATGAGTAGACCTACACAGGGCAGTCCTGTTACATGAGTAGACCTACACAGGGCAGTCCTGTTACATGAGTAAACCTACACAGGGCAGTCCTGTTACATGAGTAGGCCGGCACTGGGCAGTCCTGTTACATGAGTAGACCTATACAGGGCAGACCTGTTGCATGAATAGACCTACACAGGGCAGACCTGTTACATGAGTAGACCTACACAGGGCAGTCCTGTTATATGAGTAGACCTACACAGGGTAGTCCTGTTACAAGGGCAGACCTGTTACATGAGTAGACCTACACAGGGCAGATCTGTTACATGAGTAGACCTGCACTGGGCGGTCCTGTTACATGAGCAGCCCTTCCTCTGGGCAGTCCTGTTACATGAGTAGACCTACACAGGGCAGTCCTGTTACATGAGTAAACCTGTACTGGGTAGTTCCATGAGTCGGCCTGCACTGGGTAGTTCTGTTGCATAAGTTGGCCTTCACTGGACAGGTGCTTTGAGGACGCAATTTACAGGCCCCATACTCAATATACAAACTAAAATTTCAGGAGATTTTTTATGTGTTTGAAACTTAGGGACCAATTTTGTTGGGTTTGTTTATTTGATTGGCAAAATTATAATACTAAAGGGTATTTCCCCTATGTTATTTCTCATATAGCTGAAGATAACAAAGTGCCTTTAACAGGAAGTAAATATCAATAATTCATCACAGTAAGGCTTTGACCTAATACTAGAAAGTTAACAAAAATCTTGATCGTTATTAATTTTACATAAGATTTACATAAAAACTGTCAGGTTTGGAAAAACCAAATATCAAAATAAGACCAAATAATCAATTCAGAAAATAAAGTAATATCCAGCACATATTGAAAAATAATATTAATACATAACATAAAAAGATACATACAAATTATGCTAATTGACAGTGTTTTTAGTTTATGGCAATTAAAGGTAAATATCACAGACAGTTGATGAGAGTTAACAGAAACAGACAACAGACACACCACTAGAGCACTCTTTTGAAAAAAAAAGTGTTGTGTTATAAATTTGTCATAATACAAGTAGAAAATACACTAAAGGGAAGTTATATCACAGATTTAAAAATTTACAGCACATGTACATAAAGGCTGATGCAGTTATATTTCTCACATTCAATTATATACAAGCCTAGTACACTTGTCCTTATATTCAATTGCTTGGATATATGTATTTTTGTGTCTACATCATCTCAGGAGAGGCGAATAACTGTTTATTTAATGTCATTTTTACAACATTTTATTTCCAGAAACATTGAAAAATCAAGAATGGCTATAGAGCAGCCATTTATATTACAGTCTACATATAACTATATCACAATATGTAACCTCCACAGGTATTTGAGTAGTTTGAACTGGCATTTCAGTCAGTCTATATTATGACCTCAGTCAGAGACTATATATTGGCCTCAGTATTTATAATGAGCTCAGTCACAGTGTATATAATTAGCTCAGCCACAGTGTATATAATTAGCTCAGTCACAGTGCATATATGGAGTCCAGTGAGAGACTATATAATGATCGGAGTGACAGTACATATTATAACCTCGGGGACAGTATATATAATAACCTTTGCGAATTTATATAATAACCTTTGTGACAGTATAGATTATAATCTTAGCGACATTAACAGTCCTTATAATAACCTTAGTGAAAGTATATATTCTAAGTGATAGAACATATAACAACCTATATACATAATGATTCTCTCCATTGGTAGTCCATTAAATGACCTAAGGGACAGTTTCAAAGACCTCTATAATGCCCCCTGTAACAGTCTAGTAAATGGCCCTTTCCTTAATATAACGAGGATAACTACTGTTTGTTTATGGTTAGTATTAATATTTCATTGACTGTGATTGATATAAATGTTCTCATCACATGAGATGAAATATTCATCATATCCCTCAACAAAGCTGTGGATTTTCTTTTTGCTATTTTCATATTAAATTGTGAAAGAAGTTAATCAAATAAAGGAAAAAATTTTAAGAGTATTTTGTAGTTTTGTCTTTACTTTTTTAAAACCTTAATGAAGCCAAAGGAGAAACCATCATGACTCAGTTTAATGATAAATGCAGACAGACAGCTTCTGAAAGAGATAAGGGAGTAGTTTCATTTGAACAACCTTGTTCCAAAACCCTTCCACAGGCTTAAATCTTGCCCCACCTTAATAACTAAAGTGGAGAGAGGTGCATTCCTATATACAGTTCAACTCTTTATGGACTCCTAAATCACAGAGCATATGTTTTTTAACTAACACAAAGTTAATGCTGCAATGGTTTCCATTTTCATATGAAGCAAATCTACTTTTATAACTGTGAGGTATGTAAACGTGTCATCCACTATTATTAATGTGTCCAAATATTATATGAAAGAAGTCCACTTTTTTACAGCTGGCTAAGGAGATTTTGACCTGAAATACACATGACATATGGGTCTTATTACACAGGGAGAGTGACAGTCTCAACATGCTGTTAATTCACAACATCCACACCTTCAAGATTTCACCATGGAATTTCGGCAAATCGGGCAAGTTGCATTTCTCTGGGAAAGAAAAAAAAAAGAAATATTATGTTTATATTTAAATATGTTTATTTAAATGATTTTCCATTAATTGAGTCCTGTGATTTCTGGAGTCAGCTTGTGTTGTTTCCCATACACGGGGCGCTCATTGGGAGACTCAAACCTGAATATCAGTCACATGTTAATGGAGGGAGGATCGGAAAGAAACAATTCTCATATTCCGATCAAGAAAAACAATTGGTTTAGTCAGACCTTACATGCATGGCTCGAAAAAGTAGGGAATATGGGAATGTCATTGCCGTAAAGTTACGACTCTCGGGGGAA
>JARFOD010150411.1:0-12531 GCA_031763545.1 Mopalia muscosa | reverse complement strand
TTATAAGTACGTTTAGAAAAAGAGTACCACAAATGGGAGCAGTATATGGTTGTACAATATGTTCGAAACAAATATGTATTGACACTTGGTGTCCTTAATGGTATCAAGGACGAGGATGGTGGCAATGCAATTTGCCCATCACCAATAGAACGTTGCCATAGCTATTGTGTCTTTCTACCATGTCGTCACTTACTGTTTTTACATATTCATTCACAGTTCGCATAACCCAGTTGATTTGGTTCGATGTTTGTTTTTGTTTGTTTAGTTGTGTTACTTGTGTCATGTCACTCACTCATATATTTTGATGATCGACATGCGGAATTGAACCCGTGAACGGTACATTGCCTTTTTGGTTTTGATTGGGGTTTAACTTCGCACTCAAGGGGCTTCCCTATAGGCCGTATTTGTATTAGTCCGCTAATACTAACGGAAAGTATAGTGGATATTATGGCGGAATGATACAAAGCTAGTTACCCGATTTGTGACCACCAGGTAGTCTCGGCGCACATTGATTTTCCAACTGCTTTTTATAAAAATTCTATCTCAACATAAGTAATGATTCTATGCTGTAATTGGTATAATTGTCTCGAGGAATCTGACACCTGTAGTGAGATATTAGATTAACATTCCATAACGCTATGTCCTTCGTTACCATAATAATAGAATCCTTGAGCCCCAGCCCATACAAGGCTTTCCAGAAAGTTTATAAAATGAACATATTCTAATCATGTCCTTTCATGCAAATATCTTCCCAATTGTAATAATGGGCAGGCGTTTAAATGATTGGATAGCGTGTACACTTTCACCACATGGGCCCATTGAATGCTATGGGGATGTATTTGTAACTTACAGTCGGTGGATTGAATTACCAATTTGTGTCATTATGAATCAATTCGGATCAGTTCCTCTAGGTGATTGTCTCCGACACAATTGGAAGCTATGTATTTTTATGGTATAATAAGCTGTGAGAAGCAATTTCACAGATAATTCCAACAGTCTCTGTGGAATGTTTAGCAAGACTGTTCTGCCAGTTGTCGCTGTCCTGCGACGGGCGGCATATTCCTTAAGGACCATACAACACAGAATTCATAGCCAGATTCAGTCATAACTCAGCAGAATCGAACTTGACAGATTTAATGCAGATGTTAGCCAAATACCGACACAAAGCAAATAATTGTTTAATATCATCCAAATATAAGATAAATAAGTAGTTCACTTTGCCGCGTTGGCAGATCAATTTGAGCCAATCAGTAAAATCATCAAAAGCAAAATAATTATACAGTCATGACGGCAGGATTATAAGTTCCCCAAATGTTTCTTTTCATAAAACTAGGATGTGAATGGTACAAAAAGACACAGTATAGACATGTATAGAGCAATACAGATATCCCACATCAACATTTGCATAGCATACGATTGACGTTTTGTTCATTGCTCTTCTATCACTGTGTTTTACAATGTGACATAATAGTTGACACGGATCAAAGGCATTTCTTTGTAAATGACTCAGTAAGAGGATAAAAGCTAACAAATCTCTTCATTCTTTGATGTCATCAAGATAATTAGGGTTTTCTTCCCCAGACATCTGTTGAGAGCACTTCATTAAGATGAGACCATGGCTATGTCAACAGTACAAATAAGAGAGCAAACAGATGACTGTAAGGGAAACCTCTCAATTTGGTTAAACACGATAAATACAGGTCAACAAATAAAGAGGTTTTGTAATAGAGTGCGGTAATACCCGGGGTAATGTGAATAGTAAGCGGATATCGGTACAACCCACTTTATATTGATTGTTCTATAGTCAATGTTTATCCTCGCTGAATCACCCCCAAACATATTTCGTCATCACTGGTATTCGCCATGGAGAAAAAGGATCCGAAAAGTACTCGAAAGACAAGTGTTCCATTTTATCAGATTGAAGTACATTACAGTGTAGAATTATCCAAGCGGCTAAACGTCGTGATTTTCTCGTTAATATGATATCGTCCCTCACGCCGCCGTGATAGATGTATAAATATGCTCCAAAAGGGTGCATTTTAATGGGGCCAATATTTCCACCACAACTTAAATTAACATAGCGCATTACATATACAGGTATAGCTGTATAATAAGCAAGTTTAATTATACCCTTAACCCAAAACAAACGGAAGCTGTGAATTTTCTACACAGTGTGGGCTTTGTTAATCAGTTAATTTGAAAAAAAAACAAAATGCCTGTGATAATGACGATTTATCCATTCAAAAAGTATCAATCTATGAATCATTTATGGTTATCAAGACTCAACAAAACGACATATTGTCTGTGACCTGTTTTATTGAGGTGTACCTTAGCATCAATCTGTATAGAATGATAAACCACCAACACGACCAGTCACAAGGTTTAAGCATTTTTGGCAGCTTTCAAAAATGTGATTTGACGCCTCTCTTATACTTAACATAAGTGATAAAGCATGATATAACGGTTGTTATCAAAACGTTAATAAAGTAAATCGAGGAATTAAAAGGAATTGTATACTAAAGCATGAATTTTCCCTGAGGATTTAATTATCAGAATGTGCTTTCCCCGTATGATTTCATATTACTTTTAGCTACATAGATTGAATGTTTTATGTGTGTTATGTCTGTTAAAAGGCGAGAAAAACGAGTAAAAAGTTTGGCTTGGTTTGGTATAAATTTTATGATGTTTTTATATTTGATTTGAGTTTTATGTCATATTTATTACTTATTGTTATTTTAGTGAGATGACGGCTTGCCAACCCAGGAGGGCGAAGAACACATCAACTGCACTGAGATAACACAGTACCAAGGCTCCAGACAAGCCAAAACACATGCAGCGCAAAGTACCAATACATCCGTTTTTTTGCAATATTGTCTCTTTTTTTTCTTCTTTTTTTTATTGCTCTTGGCATTGAGATTGGTTTCCGTCCCCCATTTGCATTGGTACACCGTTATTGAAGTGAAAAATAAATACATAATTTCAGCGTTAAACACCAATCAAACACCTACCTGCATGTACAGTATTTCTTTTCTGACGATTTTTTTTTTTGTGAAGGTAGATCACCTAAAGAGGTCAACTCAGGCTAGAAAGTGAAATAAAATTATATTTGAACGTGAAGAACCAACGTAGGAGTTAAATTATTTTGTCTATGGTTTCCAAAAAAATCAAGCAAAAATTAGATATATGTTTTAAGAGGCCAGCGATAGCGGCGCATCAATTTCCAACCTCAACCATGGCATTCTATTGACGGGATGTAGAGCTTAGATGAACGATTAACCCTATAGATTAAACTAGCCTTTATGTTCAGTGCGGAACACGACAGTTTTAACATGTTAAATGATCATTAACAAATATTCAGGTGCACCCTTTGTGTGGAAGGCAATCGGTATAATTTTTCTTGAAATACCAGAAATTGTGCACTATAAAAACTTGAATCGACCTTGAACAGAAAAACATGCTTCAATTTGGCCGTCAGTCGAGACGTAAGTATGTAGCCAGCCAACGTGTCTCTTCCAATGTCAGTCAGATTTTACATTTGTTGAAGGCCTGTATTATACAGTTGTTTTTTAAAGTACTTAAATAGGATTGCAGATGAAAGCGCCCATAATTGGTGCGGCAAAAACAGATATCCTCTGGTTTGGTACAGGCGATGAGGTATAGTTTTATTTAAAGAATCTATTTGTAATGAGAATAGCCAAAGATCTGCGCCGCTATTGAAGACGACTCCTCGGCGCTTTCCTGTATGTTTTGCATTGAAGGGGCTTAACCTTGATCAGGGCTACAGATTTGGCTTTCACGAACAGGGACGTGTTCAGGCTTTTTGGACGTGATTTTCCCCCAATCAGGGGACTTAAAACTCGAATAACGACAGGAAGTGAGATCGAGCTAAAGTCACTGATGTTAAGAATTAATTATTCTGCTCACTGTGTGGAGAATTCAACTTTGATTTTAATCTACTAAATCAGGCATTTAATGAACTATATCGATACGTAAGCTCTGTATTTATGTATAGGAATGGCTCCAATACACTAGATGGCCGATTATTGGCCACTGTAGATTCAAATCCGTTCTTGCCTATTTTGACGGTGTCTCTAAGTCAGACAAGACATAAAGAAGGATGCCCGTTTGAGAAAATAACAAGAAACATAATTTAAAGGCGTAGGGAGATTACCTTTCAATAATCTGTTGCCAACCGTCCAAAGGTTGTGTAAAAATGATAACAGTGGTTATTGGGATTTAGTGTGAGGATGGCAGACAATTTCATAATTAGGAACTCAGATGAGATTCGGTTTCTAGGATATGCCCGACTTCTCTTTTTGCAAGTAATCATTCTCTTTTTGCAAGTAACCATCAAAACTTTGAGTATAGTGTCATATTGTCAAATAAACTTACCGAACCTAATCAGGCATGCAATAGAACCGGTATATGGACATTCGTACAGGCCACGTTAGGAATGCATTGATGCCGATGAAAACAGTCATTTGTTTGTTTGATTGGGGTTTAGTGCCGTACTGAAGTATATTTCATGTATTGGGCGATGCCTTATCCAGTTCCTTGCTTAAATATAGCGAAAACCCGAGAGGAACCCTCACAAAAACGACCCCGCTCATTCATAACTAAGGATCGGCAGACGGACTTGATCCCGTAAATGGAACATCGAAGTAAGCGTTTACCACTCAGGCAAAGCCGCGAGCCAAAACCATTCCTTAACTTTTGCAAGTGAATTGGTACGTCAATCACGGGTTTTGTTCCTTGGTAAATCGCGCTCTACCGGATCACCTATTGTGTTTGTTAATACTATACACATATTGTACCTATCTACACACATTATCAATATAAAGAAAGACTATTTGATTTCCCGTAATAGAACTAACAAGGGACATGTGGCTGACTCGGAACGAAGTTTCAAGCAAAGACTTGTCAATCGCCATGTATTTGACTGCCTGTTAGGTAAAAACATTACTTGCTATTTATTCAAACAATCCCACCGAGGGCAAAGGTTAATTACAGTATACACATATTGATTATATATACCTCGAACGGGTGAAGTATTATTTGTTCTTCATTCAAGACTTAAATCTTTTCTAGCTAAACATTGGTATACAGAACATGTCGATGGAAACTAACAGCTAGCGGTGTGGATTCTGGAGAGTTGAGTTCTGGCATTACACCAGAAATTTTCCCCTTAAAGGAGAAGACCACCCAAAAACTATATTCTATAAATAATTGAAATTTTTGGTGTGTAACACAATACATTAATTTCCATTTTCATAACCTGGTCGTTACTCTGGTTATCATTCATTAAAGAGGATCACAAGTACCAGTTGAGTCATCAAATCCTGTGCTGCTAAGTTTTCCTGCACTCTGGTTGGTCAGCCAATGTTGAACTGTCCAATGATAGATCAGTGAAGTCTGCTGTACACAGGATTTTATGACTCAACTGGTACTTGTGATCCTTTTTAATGGATGATATGATCATATTATGAAAATGGAAATTAATGTATTGTATTACACACAAAAAGTTTTACTTATTGATAGAATATGGTTTGTGGGTGGTCCTCTCTTTTCAGAAATTGGTTTGAAGTCAATGATTGTTGGCTGTCTGATAACACAAACGAATCGTTCAGACTTCGACTTGAAGGCAGGTTTGGAAGTCTGAGAGTTGATGTGGAATCTGTCTAGGTGTAAAATTGTATAAACTTGAATTTTAAAGTTCACTTGACACCTAACTTCGTATGTCGGACGGAACAACATACATGGAAATTAACATAAACGTTTCAGGCTGAATGTGATAGAGGCAAGAGGACAAGTCGATGTGATTGGTGTGCTTTTAATCAGACATCTGTGGTGCTATCAGAGAGAAATTGTAGACTTTCCAGATCGAGAAAAACTTAAACTAATCCGTCCTCCGGGATAAATCTTTGACTATATTTGTGTAGAGGGACGCATACGGATATTAGACAATCAATCAGGGAGCCGTACTATTCGATAAAACCTGCTTAAAACACAAAAAAACATTGCCGCAGTTTTATCGGTCTTCCATGTCAATGTTTATTTTTATATAAGTCTTTTTCCTTTTCGGAATTGATTGGTTTTATAGGTGAAAAAAGCAATTATTTTATATTCTTCCGTCTTTCTTTTTTGTTTTATTGTCAAGGGCATTGGGGGGGGGGGGGAGATTTCCTTCACCCATTTAGATTGAATTATTTCAACTGAGTGACCCCCCTCCCTCTTTTTTTAAGTTCGCCGTTAACGGCATTCAAACAAACAAACCATTCATGTAAAGCAGCACAAAACAGGCTTTTATGCTTACACGGAAGATTTAAAATGTTAACAGTCGAGACGTTAGTATGTAGCCAGCCAACATATCTCTTTTAAGATCAGTTTGATTATACATTTACTCAAGGTTTGTATTATACTATTGTTTTTTTTTTTAACTACTTGATTGCAGCTGAATGAGCCAACAAATTGGTGCGACAAAAACAGACATCCTCTGGTTTGGTGCAGGCGATGAGGTATAATTTTATTTAAAGAATCGCTTTGTAATGAGAATAGCCAAAGATCTGCGCCGCTATTGAAGACGACTCCTCGGCGCTTTCTTGCAAGTTTTGCTTTGAGGGGGATTAACCCTGATCAGTGCTACAGATTTGGCTGTCAATCGGATGTCACGAGCAGGGACGTGTTCAGGCTTTTTGGACGTGATTTTCCCCCAATCAGGGGACTTAAAACTCGAATAACGACAGGAAGTGAGATCGAGCTAAAGTCACTGATGTTAAGAATTAATTATTCTGCTCACTGCGTTGAGAATTCAACATTGATTTTAATCTACTAAATCAGGCAATTAATGAACTCTATCGTTACGTAAGCTCTGTATTAATGTAGAAATGGCCTCAATACACCGGATGACCGATTATTCAAAGCCATTCTTGACATTTTAATTGACAGTGTCTATAAGTCAGACAGGGAAAAAACGGAGGATGTCCGTTTGAGATAATTCTTACAAACATAATTTAAAGACGTATTGAAATAACCAGTGTATTTTTCAATAATGTGATGGCCACAATCCAAAGGTTGTGTAAAAATGTTACCAGTGGTTATCGGTGTGAGGTTCGCTGACAATCTCATAATTAGGAACACAGATGAGATTCGGCTTTCAGGATATGCCCGACTTCTCTTTCTCCAAGTAATTATCAAAACTTGTATTATAGTGTCATACTGACAAATAAACTTTTAAAATTTTTTCAAATAGTCACGAGAATAAACGGTGGTGGGCTGGACTCGGGATTTTGGGGTTTATAACAGATCGAGTAATTAAACATAATATAATTACAGGAAATATTTCCTCGACACTATACCGATGTATTAATATCTCAAAGAGCTTACCTAGACATCATCACTGAGGCGTACATTATGGTGAAATTAAATTAAATATCAAATTATACCAAGAATGTATAAATATATAAAATAAGGCTTTGTCATACATAACAACATTTTTGTGATACCAATCACCAATTTGAGTTTTTTGATAGCATGCTGGCACGATGCAACAAAGATAGTGTTGCAACCGAGCGCTATTTGAAGACGAAGCCAACAAGAACCAGTTTTGGCATTGCTGGAATCATCTTTGTGATAAGAAAGGTAAACACACAGGCTTATCATATATATATATTGAATTCCATAGTACCCACGTGACAGATCCTGTCAGAAATTTTCTAAAGAAACTGGTTTGTGGTGATTGACTGTTGGCTGTCTAATAACACAAACGATTCTTTCAGATTTTGACATGAAGACAGGTTTGGAAGTCTGCGAGCTGAATCGGAATCTATGTAAGTGTAAAGTGATCTAAATAAATGGTATGAGCTTCGTATGTCGGACTGATCAATATACATGTTAATGAAAATAGCAGGCATATATACTTGCAAAAATGATGCACACTGGCATTAAAGCGATGGTATCAAGTTTTAGGTTAAACTTTGTACTGCTGAAATGTCCAAACATCAGTTCTGAAAAGTTTCTTAGCTAGAAATCGATATAAGCAATTATATATGCGAAGACCCACTTAAGCGAGTTCAAAACTTAAACCTTCCTACAGTGGTGATTTACAATCAAGTTAAGTGTCGATTTATCAGCAAGATGTTCCCGGATATAAATTCAACAGGAATCCGAGATAAAAATTTCGGGCTGAATGTTATAGAGTCAAGAGGCCAAGAAGATGTGATTGATGTGCTTTTAATCAGACATCTATGGTGCTATCAGAGAGAAATAGTTGGCTTCCTCGATCGAGCAAAACTGGAACTAATCCGTCCTCCGGGATAACTCTGCGACTATTTTTACGTAGATGGGTGCATACGGATATTAGACAATCAATCAGGGAGCCGTTATATTCCAGATAAAACTCGCTTCAAAACACAAGATACTTTTTCGCAGTGTTATCGTGTTTTTCTGCCATGTACATGCATATTACTTTTTTCCTTTTCGGAGGTGTTCGTTTTGATGAGTTAATAAAGGCATTTATGATATACTCTTCCGTCTTTTTTTTACCCACATTGTCTAAATAACTGAAAGTCCACCCTTTTTGTGGACGTAAATCGGTATAATTTACCGGGAGCTCACATAAGTTTCCTTCTAAAAGATCATGTGCGGTATCAACAAATAATACGGCATTCAACAGAAAAAAACACAGTTTCATTTAAGTATAACAGTCGAGACGTAAGTATGTAGCCAGCCAATGTGTCTCTTTCAAGATCAGTTTGATTATACATTTACTCAAGGCCAGTATTATACAGACTGTTTTAAAAGTACTTGAACAGGATAGCAGCTGAATGAGCCAACAAATTGGTGCGACAAAAACAAATATCCTCTGATTTGATGGCGACGATAGTTTTATTTAAAGAATCTATTTATAATGAGAATAGTCAAAGATCTGCGCAGCAATTGAAGACGACTCCGCGGCGCTTTTCTGTGTGTTTCTCTTTGAAGAGGATTAACCCTGAACCGGGCAACAGATTTGGTTTTCAATCGGATGTCACGAACAGGGACGTGATCTGGTGCTTTGTACGTGATTTTCCTTCTATCAGGGGACTTGTATTACAACAGGAAATGAGATCGAGCTGAAGTCACTGATGATGAGAATTATTTAATATGGTCACTGTGTGGAGAATTCAACATTGATTTTTATCTACTAAATCAGGCATTTAATGAACTATATCGATACGTAAGTTCTGTGTTTATGTTAGAAGCACCACAATTCATTGCGGATGACCGATTAGTGACCTCAGTAAAATAAAACATTTCCAAATCATAGAAGAAAGTCTTTAATTCAGGGTGGACATAAACGAAAAATGCCCTTATAATTAAGTTAAGAGAAACAGAATTTAAAGACGTAGTAAGAGTGGTTATCGGTATTCAGTTTGAGTTTCGTAAATGAAACGCGATTAGGTTTTGAGAATGTGCCCGATTTCTGTCTTTGTAAGCAATCTACAATACTTTGATAATGGTCAAACATTGTCAAATAATTTTACCAAAATTTTGAAATACTAAATTATGTACAATACTAAACTGAAGTATCGCCTTGAATCAACAAGCATCCATGTGTATCTTTTATTGGAGTTACTCTACTTTGTGCAACTGTGGTCGAATCGTGATTTGGCTGAGAGGTTCACAATTGTGTAAATAATCTTACACAAATCTAATTAATTCAGACTAATATCGAACATGCCATGTTCTTTTGGGTTTATGGCATATCGATTAGTTTAAAAAAATATAATTACAGGGAATATTTCTTCTGCAATATACCGATGTATTAATATCTCCAAGACGTATCCAATACATTGCCACTGTGGCAGAACAATCTGGCGAAATAAAGTTATTATCAATTCGGTCAAGAATGGATTAATGTATAAATTACCGGTGTGTAATACGTACTAATGTTTTTTCGAGGAGAATCTCCATTCTGAATTTTTCTAAAAGCCTTTATCTTAGTTCTATTTGATAGCATTCCTCCACATCATCCAGTAACAATTTGGTTCTTTTTTATTATTTGTCGGTAACCAAGGTACATGGGTATCAAGTCAACCTACAAGTCCCCTTTTAAACACGATATTTGATTTACTGAAGATAAACATTTTGTAAAGTATTTACAATCATAACTACCTCGTGCAATTCGCAGTCACTGGTTGTCCATAATAGCGGAAAGTATTGCCACATTGGATAAGTATAATTGTTTAAATGTTCAACTCTTGCAGAACTGTGTTTGTAGAACAAATCGGGATTCACCACAACAGTATAAAAGTATCGTACTGTCGTAGTATGAAATATGAAGTGACCGTGTATTATGTATTCATACTTATTCCAGGTGGTCAAAATGAAAATACGGCATAAGCTTAAGCTTCGTTGTGGTGCTGAGTCTATACCTCAACCACCTAAACCAGACGCTAAGATCAACCCAATTTTGCAACACGGGATTCCTCGTTGTCATCTCGAGGGAACAAAGCTTAACCTAATCTGTCCTAAACGTTGGCATAGCATACGATTGACGTTTTGTTCATTGCTCTTCTATCGCTGTGTTTTACAATGTGACATAATAGTTGACACGGATCAAAGGCATTTCTTTGTAAATGACTCAGTAAGAGGATAAAAGCTAACAAATCTCTTCATTCTTTGATGTCATCAAGATAATTTGGGTTTTCTTCCCCAGACATCTGTTGAGAGCACTTCATAAAGATGAGACCATGGCTATGTCAACAGTACAAATGAGAGAGCAAACAGATGACTGTAAGGGAAACCTCTCAATTTGGTTAAACACGATCAATACAGGTCAACAAATAAAGAGTTTTTGTAATAGAGTGCGGTAATACCGGGGAATATGTGAATAGTAAGCGGATATCGGTACTGCCCACTTTCTATTGATTGTTCTAGTCAATGTTTATCCTCGCTGAATCACTCCCCAACATATTTCGTCATCACTGGTATTCGCCATGGAGAAAAAGGCTCAGAAAAGTACTGCAAAGACAAATGTACCTTTTTATCAGATTGAGGTACATTACATTGTAGAATTATCCGATCGGCTAAACGTCCTGATTTTCTCGTTAATATGATATCGTCCCTACACGCGGCCGTAATAGATGTATAAATATGCTCCAAAAGGTTACATTTTAATGAGCTGGAAGCTCTTTAACCAGAGCATGGCCAATATTTACAACACTTAAATTAACCTAGGGCATTACATATGCATATATAGCTGTATAATAAGCAAAAGAAGTTTAAGAGTACATTCTACTCTAAACCCACTGTGAATTCTCTACACAGTGTGGGTTTTGTTAATCAGTTGATTTTGAAAAAAACAAAATGCCTGTTTTAATGACGATTTAACCATTAAAGACGTATAAATCTATAAGACAAGATTCCACAAAACGAGATATTGGCTGTGACCTGTTTTATTGAGGTGTACCTTAGCATTTGGCCATGACGAATTCGTGCCCAGATGCCTCTAATACGACCAATACTAGTGTAAAGGAGTTCTCTCAAATGAGAACTTCAGTAGATTCACTTTATTCGTAGACAGTGGATTGGTACATTGTTTTCGTCGGTCTATATTGAATAATAAACCACCAACACGACCAGTTACAAGGTTTAAGCATTTTTGACATCTTTCAAATATTTGTATGAGAAATGTATATCATGTGTTATCATGCACCTATTTATAATTGTAGCATCCTTTGGTGTAAACAGAAATCTCGTACATTTCGAGAACTTCAATGTACGAAATTTGACTGACAATTGACTCGTATCTATTCGTGATTTCGCCTTACCTATTCGACATGCCCATACTTTCCATGTACACTCAAGACTCTACAAAACGCGCTATGCAATTACGTGAGTCTTTATTACAATGAACCATCTTTCGGTGTGTGAATTTCTATGTAACATTGGTATTATAAACTCCGCTTGTAAGCTTGGAGACAGAATTTCGTTTCTTAACGCAAGCAATTATCGGCGTTCCAAAGACCGACGGATGAGGAATTTGTTACTATTGTTACCACTAGCGCAATGCCGAGGCTGCCGACTTGATGTTATGTAGCAATGATTAATGAGAGAAGATGAGCTACCGAAATTGATTTGTAATGGGCGATTGGCGGCCTCACGGAAGACTTGAAACTATGGAGAGACTCATAACAACCTGACAAATCCCTGGTTATACTGTTTATCGTATAACTAACCCTTTTGCACAATCACTGTTCAGCTTAAGTGTTCCCCAACTTAACTATGTATATACGAGACTATTATCTTAGCATATATACCAGTTTCAATTAAGATTTTTTTTCGTCCTTAAATTGACACCGATCTCGGAAATTATGTTAAAAAGCATTTGTTCAGACAAAATATCACATGCAGAATTTTGTACAAAAATGTGATTTGACGCCTCTCATATACTTAACATAAGTGATAAAGCATGATATATATAGAGATTATATGTACAGTGTGTGATACGTGACGATATATCAGCTCGAGTTGTCTCAGGTCGGACTGCAG
>JARFOD010150400.1:0-12532 GCA_031763545.1 Mopalia muscosa | reverse complement strand
TGTACTGTTACGTTATACACATTTACTTGTTAATCTGTACATACTGCCAAAAACTGTTTATTAGTCTGACACTTCATAACTGTAAATATACTTATGTTTCTCTATATTTACTTTACTCCTGATGATGGTTTGATAATAAACCGAAATATTGAGTCAATATTAATTTTTCGTCTTTCTTTGGAGTAGTCACCTTACCCTATAGTGTGCAGAACCTGCTCATGATTATTGCTCCCTGGGGAGGAGCCGGGGGCAGGTGAAACCTCTTAAAAGCAACACCGGGAGTGAAACAAGTCCCTCGTATACCTGGTGTCGAGAAGGAGTCTAGAGCCTGTGCACGGTACATTGAAAGAGGATCGGTAGCCACTGAACCACGTCCACCAACATCGTTAATTTGGGATAGGACTTTTTTTTAGTTTGAACAGATTTTCAGAACTAAAATGATATTAAAATAACGAAAGTACTGTTAATATCAACGTTATACAAAGAAACAAAAACTTCTTCGAATGTATCAAACCAATGATACTTTCTTCGCTCTGGCGTAGTAATATACAGACAAAACATACCTGATCAAATCCATGAGAGCCAGACCTGGTGATTGTGACTGTGTAGAAGTACCAAGTAATTCCGTTGTATGATCGCTGGTTCTTTCGCCTGGACGAATAGTAACTGCAAGAGTTATCCCGAGTAGTGACGCTAACACAAGGGTAAACAAATAGTACCCCAAAGCCAAGAGACCTATCCTACCAGAAGAGCGTATGTCAATCTCGGCGGTAGAACACAACAAACTGGATACAGCAACTGGAATAAGTAACATCATCATCATTTGAAGGAACAAGTCTCCAGGAAACCTCAAGTATACCAGCTGTGTTTTTGACAGACGAGGTTCCATCGAGTTAAGGCTTATTCCCAAAATAACTCCAATCAACACTCCTGCCATCATTACCAAAACCAACAGATTGGATCTGAGGAATTTCACAAAACACGTCCTCTTTGTCTCAATTTCTGTCTCCTGTGCCCTGGTATTGTCATTGTCCGTCCAGTCGTCCGTTGGTTTGAGGGGCTCCATGACAGGCAGTGTTGTACAACTCTGATATCTTCAGATGAGAAATACACGTTCTATATTAAATTAAAAAGACCAATATAGAATGTGAAGAGTTTTAATGATAAATTGTTAAAAACTCACTCATTTGATTGTACATGTGTATGCCCCTGAAAAAGTAGGTTTTAGCAATTAAAATATATTTGCAAAACGGGTTTTAATCAAAGAAACAAAAGATAAATCGAACAAATTATTCGGTCGCCAAGTGTTGATCTGACACACAAGGTCGAGGGATTTCCCATGCCACGTTAGTGGGCGCTGTCATATAGAATGTAAACATTGAACGCAGTCCCGCTTATGAACCATCTGATACGGATAAATATACGATGCCTCTGTATCTGTGTGGTGAGATGCATAGGTATATGATAACACATTTATTGGAAATATACTAGAGCGACATGTATTAACAAGATATAAGACCAAGAGTAGAGTGGCAGGTGTTAAGAACAAAAGACAATACTCCCATGTACGAGAAAACCATTCAAGGACCATATACTATAAAGACGTATGTAAACAGCATTCAGTGACAGTATACTTGAGTGACATGTATATACAACATTCAAGGACAATGGACTAAAGTGAGTTATGTAAACTACATTCAATGGCAATAGACAATAGGATGGCAAATAAAAGCAGCATTTAATGACAGACTTGACTGACACGTATACGGCACCTTATTCCAGGACAGAATACTATAATGAAGTCTATTTAAAACATATAATGACATTAGACTATAGTTTGTTTTGATTGGGGTTTAACGTCGTACTCAAGACTATAACTAAAGTCCACTTTAAAACATTATTGGACGTTTTACTTATTTATGTCATTATAAAATAAACTGTTACCTAATAAAACATAATGTTTAGAATCTTGAAGTTCACTTCTTTCTTAATACATGTTTTTTTTAAATATATTCACTCTTTGAGCAAAAGCACAAACGCATTTCTATACAACTAACCTGTACATATTTACATTTATGCAACATTTCATGCAAAATGTTTTACTTACGGAAGGCGAGGATCTTTGTCGTTTGTAAAGATAGTGTTACTAACTACGTTTACAAGACAAAAAGGCAGGAACATCATTTGTTTTACATTCACCAGTGTCGGATTGCTTCCCCAGAACTACACTATAGTGTCAACCAAACGAATACCAGTGTGAAGGTTGTCTTCCTTATGGAGTTTGTATACAATGCTGGCTCACCTGTCGAGTCCTGAGGGTCTGTACGGACAACAGTTTGTATCACGCATGACTATTGATGCATTCAGTACTTTTGCACGGTATTTAAAATGAATGCGAAACTATTATGCTTCGAGTGGAGTTTCCATTGTACGACTGGGTTTCACTAGGTCTTGGTAGGCGTGCACATGGACAATCAGACTTTGTTCAATTTGGGACTGACTGCTTTCAAGCTTCGATACCCTATATTAACGTGATTTACTTCACTTCTCACTGAAGACATTTCTTTTTCAATTGAGATAAATCGGGCGTTCGATTCTTTTCTCGTGTCAAATATAAGAGTTTTGCTTCAGAAAGAATCACTTGATTTTACATAGAGGTCAGGCTGTCCTTGGAATTTGAAATATGGAAAACCTTTTAACCAATGACCATATTTTGAAGCTGGTCCGATGCCCGACCCTTACTGTGTTCTGAATATTCATAACGCTGGTGCTACTATTAATTGGGAGGAAATTACATTACGTGCGTCGCTTAACCCAAAGGAAATTTTAAAAAAAGCGATACATGGGCATATCCAAGGATAGGAAATAATAGGGTATTTTTTTTAAATGTTGCAATAACAGAAAAAAATCATTCTATTTTTTGATACAGTAAACAGTACACCAACACAAATTATGGACCAGAGTTGCACTTGCACCTCTAAAGCACTTTGGTATTCCTTACATAGCACAACAGGGATAAAACAACTGTTGGACAATAAAGGAGTATAGCAGTAGTACAGGTTACAAACATAATAATTATAGTTGTTCAAAGATAATTTTTTTTTTTTTTAAATTGAAATTGTTATTTTTTTATTTAAATTTTAATACTTGAGCGTGATCAGCATGTTTAATAGGTTCATTTATGTCAGCTGGGATCTAAACATGTGCAAATTCAAATCGACACCGACATGAGAGCATGTGACATGGTAGTCAGCTCTGCTCTGTCAACACTATTGAGAATATCCTAGGGATGTCTTTCCACATGTAAGCAATTTCCCATTCTCCTTCTATACCATCAACACAGTTTGGTAATGACATGTTAGAAGCATTATTACTTTCTTCGCAATAAAATGATGGAAACGCCTGTACCATTTTATCAGTCCGAATCGGAATTTTATTTATTTTACATAGGTGTAAGCATATTTAAGCTGCTGTTTAGTTTTGCACATGTGCTCTCTTACAGAGCCCACGCGTAGACTTGATCGCTTCCCGCATGACAAAAAAGTTTAACTTGATTCAGGAAGTTACTGGTTTACATTATTATTCTAATCAGGTACTCCAGGATACTGAATACGCTCGTATAACCAGCGATCGGCTTACAGTAGTCAATACTGGCTGTACCCTATACGCTGGTTAATAGCTAAGTACTAGAAAGGGGCGCGGAGTTAGGCTCTAGTCTCAAACCAAATTCTATTGGTTGATCTGGTCACATGAGCAAACAGTCCTCTCGCCTAAACTTTGATCCGTTATTTTGCAAATCTTTATGCTCATGTGACCAGATAAACCAATAGAATTCTGATGTGGGTCTAGAGCCTAACTCCTCGGCCCCTTACTTGAAAAGCTTTGCTATATAAACCCGCGTATAGGATACTGTCAGTATTGGCTACTGTAACCCGATCGCTGGTTATACAAGCGTAGATACTGAACAGCGTTCGTAGATTTTCATATGGTTTAGTCACTTGATAGCTGGAGAGCAGACACAATATCCTTGTCATATTTACAAATCTGTATGTCATGAATTTCATGAATATCACAACAATTACATAATACTACATCCAATGTTACAGCTAAGCTGTAAAGATAAAGTTCAACAGATACACTATTAATATGCACCTCACCAGTTGTAAATTCAGACCAGTCAACATGAAAGACAAATCAGATTTAGAATATGCGACGGTCATGTGTTATGATTAAAATGTTCTTCCTGTATTAACAGATTAAAAAAAAGCCTATTCTGACATGAAAATTCTCTTTGCCACTTGATGGTTGCAAAATTTATTTTGACCGCACCCCTTAAATTACACAGTTAGCTATACATGGATTCAAATATTGAAAGATGCTGCATTCAAACGCCAGGTGACGCTGATGCAATCGATCTAGACAATAAGCTATATTTTCGTCATATACAAATTATACATTCGCCGTATGGCCCATACGAAGAGACCCTCTATCACAGACACGGTGTCCAAAACAATTAAATGAGTTCGTTTTGCGTTTTTGTTGACAAAAGCATTAACAAAAGTCCTCCACCACAAATTGACACTGCTTTCGGGGGGATGGGGGGGGGGGGGGTTGTGGCGTTTTGTTCTTTGCTTTTTCTTAAATTCATAAGTTCTGTACGAATGGTAAATAAATAACATTAAACAATTTCTGTAAATCTGCTTGTGTGTTATAAACGTTACTAATATTTTATTATGTTTGACTAGTAGGAACATGGTAGAAATTTCTGATAGAATTCTTGGCAAACAAAGCAGCAAAAAACAACAATGCGATGGTGAACAAAATTGGAAATGCAAGTAAGCGTAACAACAATGAATGGATATATAGTGGTATTTGATCCAATTATTCATATGTAGGTAGAGAATATTCGTATTAACTGTGGATTTTAAAACAAAAAAAATAGGTTTCCGGTCGTAAAAAAAACCCTTATACAAACATCCAGTCGCCTGGTGAATAGTGTTCCACTGTCTGTCCACGGTGGGAAAATGTCACAAATAAGAGAAAGTATGTTATCTATATAAAATTTAGGCTGTTGTCAATGGATTGGACTATCTCATTGAATATCCTTTTTGAGAGAAAATTAGATCTGTATATAGGCTTCGATATCATACACAACACATATAGCTTGAAAACAAATTCACCGTTTAATTTCAAACGTGGTATGTAGCTTCATCTTGTTAAGACAACGGATGGTATTGCATTTCACCAAATTCCGTTAAACGTAATGGCCATTATTACATAATTTTAGCATATTAATGTCTGTATGTGTTGTGAACACGATAAGTAGAGAATAAATTCACGGATAAACTTCAAACTTGGTATGTAGCTTATTCTTGTTAAGATGCCGGATGGTATTACATTTCACCAAATTCCGTAAAACAAGATGGTCGCCATTGCATTATTTTACAATATTCATTACTGTATATGTTGTGGACACTATAACTCTGTAACGAATTCACATATTAACTTGACACTTCAAATAAAGTCTCATCTTATTAAGACAACAGATGACATTGAATTTCATAAAAAAAATTCCGTAAAACAAAAGTACCACCAATGCATCATTTTACCATATACACGCCTATGTGCTCTGAACATGATTATTTTTAGATCAAATTCACAGATAAACTTGCAACCTGGAAGTTAGCTTCCTACTACTAAGATATAGGGTAGGATTGTAATTCATCAAATTGCACAAAGCAATAAGGTCCCATTGCATAATTTTTCAATATTCACCTCTATATGATAATTTTTAGAACAAATTCACAAAGTAACTTGAAACTTTTACGATAGGCTCCCCCATTAGGACAAATATTGGGATTTCTTTTTTACCAATTTCGCAAAACAAAATGGCTGCCATTGCATAATTTTAATATATTTCAAACTTTGAAAATAGTTTCCTCCAGTTAAGAAACCTATACAATTGCAAACGTTTAGTTCCGCAAACAAAAACGGCCATCACTCAAATTCATTACTTTAAACATCGATTTTTCTGTTAATACCATTGATGTGGTTGTATTTCAATAGATTTCACAATAAATATGGCCGACATTGCATATCCCACCAAAATGGAGATAAACACCATTACTTTTACTCTTGTTCTTTAAAGGAAAAAATAATTCTTAAACAAAAGTAGGAAAAGGTGGTTTGACTGGGATTATGAGCATATATTTTCCTCTATAGTGGTGGATCTGCTAGCTACTCAGCTTGTTATTTTTGTAAAGCTACATACAACCTGCGATAAAAGGGAAAGACCAACGATTTTCGAACAAAACATATTATTTTCAGTGTATATTTTGAAAGAAAATAACATATGTGGAATTTGCAGCCGAGTGGGCATTGTCGTTAATTATTTAACTTAAAATCTGAAAGTGACGTTATTGTCGCAGTGAAGACACGTCACTCTTAGAATAGTCCTGTGATGGGTGCACTAGTTGATACTGTGGTTCGTGGAAGTAACATTGCTGTTCACAGCGATCTGGTTTTGGGATAAATATCATAAGCGATCAGTATGCTGTAAACATTATCTGTAAACGTACGATGGCTATCTGAGCACATTTTCAGGAAGCATCGAAGCTAAATTAACATACTAAATGAGGTTGTGCAATGTTGAATGTCAATAAAGTGACGCCAGTAACCATAAAGGAATGTTCATATTGAGTTTCATGAAAGTGTGCTATGTCCAAAGCCAGATTATCCCCATAAAACATTTTCTGAACTGTTGGAGATCCCCTGTAACGGTTTACTTCAAATCCAAAACCAAGTGATACCTGCTGATGCTAAGGTCGAAAATTTGTATGGCAATTTTCTATCTATAAACGTGTAAAAGCAACACTAAAGTTAACCCTTAAACTAAACATATTGAGTTATAGCTGAGTTATTACCGAATGACATGCATACCTGGGTTGTGGTTCGTACAGGACCACTGATCGCCCTTAATCTGTCTCTCGCTGATTCGAGTTAGTAATGACGGGTTAGCCAAAGTAGCATAGCCATTAACAGCGCCTGGGTTATAAGCATTGTTTTAAAACGTATGTTGCATGAGTTAGATGGATGTCTATCCCAATCCTAACATATCCTACATGAACTATACTGTACAGCAAACAACTTTTTTGGTTCGGAAAGAAGAGTGTTTCCGTTTATTTGTTCAGTAAATCACCAACTTACCTAACTACTTTGTAAATAAATAATTTTTGTGTCTTTTAGAAAGTGAAGTTTAACAGTATTTTCGTTATTTTGGGATAACACTTTCTTAGCTTGAACAGATTCTAGTTCAGACAATTTCTTGGTGGCCGGCATTTACTGCTGGCGATTCGGTGCCTAACTCTGGCGGTTGTGGGTTCGATTCTCGGACGGGTTTCAACCTGCAAAATTTTCTGAACTATTCATTGCTTACAGCTTTGGGAACTGTGTCACTCTCTCCTATCAGAGGGGTAGTGAATGTCCGCTATCTAGAGTCCAGCTGACTAACCTTCTATTTTTTGTAGAAGGCCGGGTGGCTGAGTGGTCTTGGTGGCCGGCATTTATTGCTGGCGATTCGGTGCCTAACTCTGAGGGTCGTGGGTTCGATTCCCGGACGGCCATCAACCTGCAAAGTTTTCTGAACTAGAATCTGTTCAAAGTAAGAAAGTGTTATCCCAAAATAACGAAAATACTACTCTGTAAATATACAATTATAATGATACAATTTAATATATATAGCTCTCTATTAAACCATATACAATCATAGATCGTCTTTGAATTCTGCCAAGATAGCAATACTCAGTCAAGCCCATCGTTGAAATAATACTATTCATCATGATTTCTGTGCCAACTATGACAAAACAGGGTTTCATTTACATCCGCTTTAAAAACCAGAACTATAAAACCCGCAAATGGTTCAGGAAAAAAAAAATACCCTGACGGAAAGCTTGGTTTTACAAAAACTGAAAATACCAATGCTCTTCATATCAGTAAACAATGCATAATTAAAAAAATAAGAAATTATTTGATTTCTAATGTGTTCTAACAAGCTCCAGAATGACGAAATTCTAAGCTTTCCCAAAATACCTTACCAATAGGCCCGCCCTAGCTCTTGTCACATGATCCCGTCAACCGATGACGTCATTCATATACACGTGTAAACACTACACTACAATACACTGCCCCCACTACGTGCCGTTTCAAATAACATTTGTTGGTGATTTTAGATGCCTGTTTAAAGTGTTTGTGTTAGTCTCTATCTGGCAATAATAATACCCTGATGAAAAATATATGATTTAATAATACCGAATACTACATTTCAAAGGAAAATCGTGATATTGGGACTAGCTTTTAGCATATATTCTCCCGTACAAATGCAAATGAAGCATATATCATGGTTTAAGCTATATTTGTTTTACCCATCCATTTCTTCGTGGAATAAATATTGTTCAAACCAGCATGTGTGGTTTATTGACAATCGTACGGTAGCTAATGAGAAAAAATAGACCTATACACGCGTATATCTAAACACACACTGCGAATTTTGTATGTATTATTCACATAAACGCAGTGAAATAACATACTTTAAACATTGGTTCTATCGACAGTTGTTGTGGAATCCAGTGACCTTGGTATCAAGTCGATACGTTTGTACACACGCTGCAGTTTGTCGTTGTTGTGTCGCTTAAGGAAGAGAAACCGTACTACGTTCTTACATAATAACACCCAACATTTCAGACAACAGAGGACCATCTTTCCATTGCAAACGTCATAATGCGTAAGACACATTTCTACCCTTACTGCAATCCACGGCAAAAACGTATAAAAAGTTAAACTGGACTATTGTGGATCAACCAATCAGAAAGTCGTATACACATCAACGTCAACAATAGACAAACATGGCGCCACTGATAACTAACGTGTCTGTGATGGTGTCAGGACACGCAAATGTGACTAAGAGCGTGTAAATATATAACATATAAAGCCCAGTGGATCCTCCCTTGGTTAGATCGCCTTTTTCATTCAAATAGAAATCTGATTGAGTGGCGTAAAGAGAGATCTGCCGAAAGTAGCTGTTGTAGACTAGTTAACTCAGGATTTTCCGTTGGTCAAAGCAAGGTAGAAAATGAAGAGAGGCTCAATTCGACGAGCTTCTGTCTGCCGTGCCTAGGAAAGACGGAGGACACACACGACCAAGCGATATGCCCATCCATAAATTTATAATGAAAATAATAAATTTAAATTTTGGCTAGAAATCGGTGGTCATTCAGATTAACTATGTTAATGAAGTCAACCAACAGTTAACTACTGAGTTTGGGCCCTCTTAAAGTGTGCAATTGGCTGCTTCGGATGTTGTAGTAGACTTACCTGGTTAATAAAGAGGTAATATCCCCAAAGAATAAACTCTGTATCCTTTATACAAATGTATATTGCCCAAAAACGGACAATCTTGCTAAATTCCATGTCTACAGTCCGGGTGCAAGAATAAAAATGGCGGGTGGCAACAGACATTTGAACTGTATGTTTGTACCTTTAGCAAGGCTATTGGGCGATTTCAAGTCTTGTTTTGCATATAAATTTAAAATGTGCCAAATATTATTTAACTGTACTAATTAAACCCATTATAGCACGTAAGTAAAAAAAATATGAAATCATACAGTTATGTGCACACTAACTCTGTATCTCTCAATAAGGCTACATTTTATGGAAGATAATTAGACATACTGAACTGATTTAACAAATGCTATGATTTTATATGTTTGCCACGTATTTTATAGTTATTAAATAAAACGGTTAGTAAAATATTTAGTAACGATAGTTAGACATCTGTTTATGAATCAATTGATAGTTATTTTGTATGCAAATAAGGACGCGTAATGTGTAGTTTAGTTCTGTAAGTTTTGTTCAGTGATGGCAATAGCCATAAAGCTGCAACCAAGCGGGCTCACAGCCTGTTACCCAACTGTGAGAGACCCAGGTATATCCCGCCCAATACACAATCAACTGGCCAGGGGATTGAACAAAAGGCATGGCAGGGCATCTCTCGACTGACATACAAAGGTTAACGATAAAATACACATACTCGTCTCAGCACTACACCGAATTTGAGCATTAGGCGTCGATTTATTTGGATTAGCGAACCATGTTTCTCTGCATGTCAGCCGATACATAAAGATTCCCAATACATGGCTGGTTAGTCGTTTGGTGATATTGGCGCATGCGTCTTTATGTATATTCGCGCCATAACTATTTGGTATTCTTAATTTAGTTCACTTCATTTGCATGAAATATATAACAACAACAAAATATTTACACCTATAAATGGCGAAAACTGATGCATTTTGATTGTTAGATTAGGGTGTTTTTCCATGACCCTTTTACGACACCGTGCTCGTGTATACCTACAACTTGTTTTAATAAGTGCCCAGTGGAATTTTCTCTTCTGGTATCATGGGGATGGAATGTTACGACTTAATTCGAACTTTTGTTGTAACTTCCTCGACATGTTCATTCATCCTGTATTCAATCGTCCATCTCTAATTCAGCAGATAATGACCACCAACTTTTCCAAAAGTGTAATGACTTACAAAATGAAGGACCTCGCTGTGCACAAATGGCTGAAAACGTTATACGACATCCACACGATAAGAAGTAAGGAAATGATGTATTACCGCACTCTAAACATCCACATACCCTACTTTACCATTAACAGATTGGTGTCAGTGTAAACTGTAATGGAAATGTGATTGATAAGTTTATGTGTGGTGCTGTCATAATAACTGTCAATTTAGTTAACCGATTTTGATATATACTGGATTTCACGCTTCAACCTTACCAGTGATTTTATTGAGATTTATGCGCCTGTAATGTTTGTTTTTTGAACAAGAGAACCTCAAGCCGTATATTAAGTAAACTTACCACACGATCCTGGAATGAGTGTATCCCTAAGTTTCATTCTTACAATATCAGACTACAGCAGGGATTTTGGTACATTATAAACGTATGCGGTGAAACCATCTTGAAACCTTTCCATTATGTAGTGACATAACCAACATAACACATATTTCCCCATTTTTATGCACCTGTGGCTTTTTGTAAAAAGTAATGATGAGGGTTTATCCCAAGCCTCAAAGTCTGTGTTAAAAAGCTAAATGGTACTTGGTGATTACAAAATGATCACACACAGCAAACCAGCAAATCAAAACGACTTATTTCATTCCAATACGGTTTTAGTTTTCTTAATTCGCGAGGGGGTAACTCTTGCGCGTCATTCTTATGTGTTGTGCTTAGATTAGGCTTTTGTTCCAGTCAAGGTTAACCCAAATCATCAATTTATGATCCTCTTATAACTTTTGTGGTGTTATTTAAATGATTACTAAATTATTCTCGCTGGCCCTGTCACCCACACACATTCTCACCATCCACAGGTTACCCATAACAATCAGAGATTAGGATCTTGTTAAACTGAGAGTTTATTTTTACCCTGATATGATTCAAGAGTGTCAAATGAACCACATACCAGTAAGAGTGTGTTTAAATTATATTAATTTAATCGCGCACATATTAATATTGAATGAATTATGTTTTAATGTATAAATCTGGTTTGTTTCTTTTATACAGTATCGAAACTATTGGCAAGAATCCGTCGAACTGTTGGAAACTGCAACTAAACTATAAAGGAAAAACAAAAAATGCTTAATATTCCCATTTTAAAATGATATATCAAAAACATTTCGACCAGCAAACGGATATTTTTGGTTGTTTGAATTTACAGAACTGCGAGGCAGACAGGAGATCAGACCACATTAGCAGAAATTTATCGTTCTTCTGGTGAAAAACAGGTGATCATTTTAACACTCAAAACCTCAAAACTGGCACATTAACTTTCCATACCGATACAGTTATCTCAGAGGTCAATAGAAGAAATAATATATATATTTTTTTAAATAAAATTGTATCATGTGTAAGTAATTTAATAATAATGTAGCTAATCATATCAACAAGAATAGTTTTCAGACATAAACAAAAAAAGACGTGCATAACTCAATCATATAATGAAAGTAAATCCATGCGAGTAACGTCGTGTGATTGCCCAATTTGGCCAGAAAACCGTAAGAACTTCAAGAACTTAAGTTATACTGAAATTCTAGCACTCTTGCAACATTCAATCAGGCCTGTTCTGTTGCCTTTAGGGCCCTGATCACAAGGGTATTTTCCAGGCGACTTCATGAAAGACAAAAATCTAAAGGACCTACTGGTTAAGGCGAAACTTCCCTCTGTATCAGACAGGTTATAACCCAGTCTCTTTCGCAGACATATTCATTTATTAATCCCTGTATCTCGGGAATACTTATATGTAGGCTGATTGATTCATAACCCATGCTAAATATCTTATTAGCTACATTTTGTAACTCTATTTTATACACCATATTTATGGTCATTACCCTCTCTCCAGATGTCTGTAGGTTACCCATAACACAACTCGAGATTAAGGTTTATTTAGAAACTTGTCTCTGGGAGTTATCTAGAA
>JARFOD010150389.1:0-12534 GCA_031763545.1 Mopalia muscosa | reverse complement strand
CTAAGAAAGTGTTATTCCAAAATAACGAAAATACTGTTAATCTTCACTTTCTAAAAGACACAAAAATTATTCAATAACCAGTTACTCCAAATCAGTAGAGAGAGCTTCAAGTTACCCTGGTGATCTCAGAGGATAGGGGCAACATGAAACCCAATTGGGCTGGTAGGCTGACATGTGAGTGAAATAACATCAAAAAAGTACGGCGTTCAACCCCAATAATTCAAGCAATCAACCAATCAAATCAGCTAGACTCAGGATAGGGTTAGCTTTGGGCAGTGCTAATGTTTGGTTTGCTGGTTTAGCCTTTCGTACACTTGTGTGTGTGTTAGATTATACTTTCATATTTCTCATTTTGCTCCGTAAAAATATGCCTTCGGGTTAGATGAAAATAAATATTGCCTAAGACTGAACTTGAATACGGTAGCCCACTACATAATTTTAACCGATGGTTGATAATAACTAGACGTGGATACGTATCATATTGAATTCTAGTTTATATACAGTGAATAGAGAAGCGACGTTGGGGCGTACGAACACTTTTGATGGCCTCCGAAACAAAAATAATATTGCTGAGAAATTATTGATTTTACGTGAATATAGACGTCAGAATGGCCATTTTATTGATCAATCTAACCCACAAGTGTTCGAGGAAGAAAATGAAATGGTTGAAATTAAGCCTGACTATACAATAATAATTGCAGATATACGGTAGAGTTCGCTAAGAATGTAGTGTAGCTAGATAAGAACATGCCTCAGGCTAGTTATGTAGCAGAAAAAGAAATCCAATATTATTTGAGACCCAGGTACATACAGAGTTCTGTATGTCAAATAGTTCATGGAATCGTGTATAGTCTAATGTAGAGAAACACAGTTAGTGCATGTATAAGTGTGTAATGTCAAGTTTTTTCACTTACCGGCAATCATATGGGTTCAATTAATACTCAACTATCAAATAATATTTGATATACTGAACACTCTTACACATTTCACATGCTGAATGTACCTGAAATTGTCAGGTAGCCGTGTTAACAAGGTGAAAATACGATTCAAATATCGCACAATTTTTTTCTCTCTCTTTAAATTTTAGCGTAAAGCCCCGTAACTTGAATTTTTTACGCACATAACTGGAATGTTACTTTATGACAAGATACATTATTCAGTTTCATGTGTATATTTAAGCTGTATTAACTGGGTAAGTATATTAAACTTATTTGTTGAGCTGTGCTTCCAAACTCGAGTGCAGAGCGATTACACAATGTTGTAGAGTGATGATGGTTTGATAATAAACCGAAATATTGAGTCCTTCTTTGGAGTAGTCACCTTACTCTATTATGTTAAGCTTGTCAGTGGCAATTCTAATACACAATGTTGGCCGTTAAATCTCCGTAGCTAATACAAAGGTTGAATGGCCATACCAGATAAATAATTTTAACAGTTGTGAACTACAAACTTTTTGTGGTAAGGTAAGTTATATCTGGAATTAGTTTAGACAAATTCCAAGTCACATGTAGCAGACTACATTCAACTTTAAAATAATTAAACATAACATCTTAAGTAATTTGCCTGAAGTTTCAAATAACGGTCCTACTGTTACATAATATATATGTATAAGGAAAGATCTACACAAACTATCTCACAAAAGATACAGTTTTTTCTAGTGTTCGGTAATATTTACCAAGCCTTACATTTACAGGTTTTTTGCTATGTAAAGAAGGATTTAATTAGGAAATGGGTGAATATATGTAATCAGGTAATGCCAGCTTTAGTTATGAAATCCTGCTTTACCTGATCAAATATTCTTAGATAGCGATTTCAGCGCGTATCAAATTAATAGTCGGTGGATATTTGCTTAGGTAACAAAATTAGTTTTGCCCAAAAAGAGTATTCAGTATTTTAAAGTCTGTTAATTTGAAATCCATGATTTCCACTGATAAGTTTAGCATATTACAAGAACGAAAGGCTCATTTTGACTTCATTATTTCGGCGGTTTATTTTGCCATCATCAGGAATGGATATTTGCTGATGATGTCAAAATAAACAGTCGGAATGTTTAAGTCAAATTTAGTCTTTGTTCTTCGGAGTTACACTACTCTTGTACTGTTAATTTTATATGTAATTAAAATAAAGTGAGTTTTTGTCAAATTGCCTGCAGTATTCGAGTGAGTTGCCCTGACTAACGATCAATATGTATAAAACCAATAGCAATGAACATGTGTTGGCACAATTTAATATCTTGGGACATTTGGCTTATACAGTAGGGGAGTGGGCTTGTCATTTGCCTCCCCCTTCTCACAAAAACGTCCAAACATGCTTATACCTAGATCATTTTTTAAAATACGCAAACTTCAAAACTGCATTTTCACGAGCAAAGAGTTTTATTCCCAGCTACTCTGCATTGCAGCCCATGGCGGGTTATTCTCCTATATAATCTAACTCGCCTCCAAGCGATTGATTGGATGCGGTGGAAATTCTATGCAAACAATCAGATGTTGTGTGACGAGAGGACAGTAATAGTCAATAATGAAAGTGGGTTAAGTGTTTTCGAAAAAAGAATATGTTCAGGTTCAACCAACTCAATGAGAGTATTGCATACATACGTACCCACCCCAACAGACACCAACTCTTCATATAAGTGCCATTAGTGATTTACAAAGTTAAACAGATTGTCAAAACTAGAGTTTAACATTCAGCATGTGTTATCTGCGCTTTATCTCAAAACTTTATCCGCCATGGGGCGTAGCTGTAATTTTTTTTATATGCCATTTATCTCCCAAGGGTTGTAATGCAGAGTAGCTCGGAATAAAGCTCTTGGATAGAGAAGACAACAGAACTGTTGTTTAAGCGATACTTCGGGCTGCAATAATATGAAATAGGTCAAACAGGCATCATTTCTTGTGTTCAATTGTGCTCTCTAATTTTCTAATCGAGCAATATCAATTTTATAATTGGATCTTAAACAATGGGAAATACACAAACTAGGTTCAAACTTTTCCACGCGGCCATGTTAAGGTAGATTTATCATTAAACAGAAGAGCTCCACAAATATTGATCAATCAAATATCTTTCTTTTCAACATAAATGCCTAGTCACGAGACCTGTAGAGTTGACTGTTTAAACCTTTGACAGTTGACACAACTTAACTATATAGGTTCACACATCAACTGGATGCTTATCGAGTGAATCGAGTTTGTGGTCGTAATTACGACCAATAGTTACCAATGGTTACCCAACGAGTGGGGATTTGGACTTTCACGAACGCAGCATTGGCCGCGTGACGTCATGGACAGGGTTGGCCACGCCCAAAATATCAGCTACCAGTGGTCGTAGAAAGAGATATGTCTGTAACCCTCGGGTTATTTTATAAAATGAAGAAACGATAAGTCCATGTCATATTTAAGTATATTTAATGGTAACCTTCAAGGGATATAGGGGTTATTTCAGGCGGGAGTATCGCTTTAACAATTGTTGACAATATGTCCACACTTTCTTGCAACAATACACAATGTTATACCGGTAATTTATCAATGACAAGAATATACAGGCAAAAATACATCATTTGCTTTCTATCTAAATAATATATATTCTATTTCAAATCAACTCGTTTTTATATGTTTCTGTCGTTTAACGGCGAGCTTTATTTGATTGGTCATGATCACATCGTGTCTAGACAATAGGTAAACATCGTGTATGTCTGACTGATGGCTATGCTTCACATATTAATCATGTTGTTATTCGACATTAAGAAGATGAATAAAGCGGTCGAGCTACGAGAGACTTTACATACACAAGACAGAAATGTAGGTATATGACCTCACATCTAAGTCTTATTGCTGGGCGAGTAGTTGTAGGCATAACACAAACATGCCGGCAGTGGCGAGAACTGTTATGCCTTTCAATAATCATATATGATCGGCCTTGTTTACGCCATAAGAACCCACACACAATACAATTGGTTTGTATTTCAAGAGAGACCGTGACACGACCCTATTTGCATATGAGCACGATGAGTGTAACAGTCTGTCGGGGACACAATACCTGTTGAATTAATGAGTAATGTATCGAGTTGTAAATTACCAAAATATCAAATATGTAATAAATATTGAATGCGATGTTGTTCAATTTGTTTTTAAAATCAGGCTTAGATTGAGTTCTGCTATTGGATCTCAAAAGGGCATTGACGCTGAAAGGCATAAATTCATTTTTTTATTTATTTAGATATTGCTATTTTGTTTGCAAACTTTCAAACTATTTTACCAAACTGTATGGACTTTACATATACATTGAAACACTGAATACAAAAGGCTACGCAAAGCGACCATTGTTATACTGTTCAGTACCATTCTCTGAAAGATCACGTGCATTTAATTGATAAAGAGACACAATAATTGAGTCACGAGTGATTTCCAGTCAATACCACAATAACAGTTAGTTTAACAGATTGTGCTTAGCATGGTACACGTATCACCCACGCAGGAGTTGTTTCGGTGGAAAAGTGCATGTGTATTGCTTATTCCGTATAAACACGTGCAATTCGACGCTACATTTATAATTTTAAGAAGCATGTTTATATTAATTAGAATCATATTTATGCTGTATATATAGTAATTAGAAGCGTAGTCACGTTGTATATACAGTAACTAGAAGCGTATTAGTGCTGTATTTATAGTAACAAGAAGCGTATTCATGCTGTATATAGTAACAAGAAGCGTATTCGTGCTGTATATATAGTAACTAGAAGCGTATTCATGCTGTACATATAGTAACTAGAAGCGTATTCATGCTGTATTTATAGTAACTAGACGCGTATTCATGTTGTATATATAGTAACTAGAAGCGTATTCATGCTGTATATATAGTAAATAGAAGCGTATTTATGCTGTATTTATAGTAAGTAGAAGCGTATTCATGCTGTATTTAGAGTAACTAAAAGCGTATTCATGCTGTATATATAGTAAATAGAAGCGTATTCATGCTGTATTTATAGTTAACTAGAAGCGTATTCATGCTGTATTTATAGTTAACTAGAAGCGTATTCATGCTGTATTTATAGTAACTAAAAGCGTATTCATGCTGTATATATAGTAAATAGAAGCGTATTCGTGCTGCATTTATAGTTATCTAGAAGCGTATTCATGCTGTATTTATAGTAACTAAAATCGTATTCGTGCTGTATATATAATATTATTAAGCAAATTAATGTTGTATTTTTAATCAATAAGAAGCGTTCTCATGCTGTATTTATAATATTTAAAATTGTGTTAAAGCTGTTAGCTGTGGATGCTTCATATTAAAAGGCTCTTAAAATTCGCATTGTAGAAAGACAACTTTTTGCTTGTCTCTACCGGAATTCAAACTCAGGTCTCTGGCTAGCAGAATCAGTGTTCTAGCTGTCTGAGCTATAAAGACTATTTATATGATTGCTTCGAAGCAAATGAGTCCCCATCCTAAGAAAAAGGAAAAACTTTAAAATGGCTTTATAAAAATATATGCGCAGTACGCATAGCCGCTTACGTGCTCTATACTTTTTTGTTTTCATTTCATTTGTACATTGCATCGATTAATTCCTTTACGCCGTACTTCATTATCGAGCTTTCTCGGTTAATCTAGCCCCATGGTCGGCCAATTTCGGCTAATCTCAGCTGGGTGTCTCGCGATAACGCGATATAATAAGCATACGCAATAATTCTACCTTTGTTTCGTTAAAATTGATCACGTGTCAATGCTTAACTCACATATCCGATGTACAACAGTAAGCTGCATAAAAGCTGATAAGCGTAAGTCTTTGCTCAAGTAGTTTGGTGGAAGAAATGCTGTGATCGTGGCTTCGATTCCCGGACGGGTTTCAACCTGCAAAATCTTCTGAACTAGAATCTGTTCAACCTAAGAAAGTGTAATCCCAAAATAACGAAAATACTGTTCATCGTGTTTTGTTTGTAAAAATTACGTAAACTGACAACCCCGTTTTACAATATTAGTAAATTTATCTATGTATTTGAACTATTTTATTTTCAAATGTATGTAATTGTGCCCTATATAGATTGATTCACATAGAAAGACGTTTCCCATTGTAGATTTGAGTTTATGCTATCGCAAAGTTCTAACGTCTGTGCTGAGAAAGTTCCCATACAGGCATGCCGTTTAGGAATAGCGTTATTTTAAGGTGTTTACAGGTAGAGTCTTTAAAAGTCACGCTCGGCTGATAATATAACTCGATCTTATTATGCCTTTTTATGACTTTCTGCTTCGCCTGGCTCAAGTAAAAAACATGAAATGGTATGTGTATCCAATATCTGTTTACATCTTTTAAATTGACTGATCGACCTTTATTGGCTTTTCAATGTGTTCGCTTCCCTGCATCGAAACTATAATGGCTTTATTCTTCACAACATGACTGTAGCAAACGAACCGGATTACTCGGAGATTTCTGGTTTATGTTGATTAGCTTTCGGATGGTCATTGCTTTCTGCGAGATGGAGATTACAAAGACTCCATGTTTGCTTGACGTTTCCACAATTTGTTTTGTCATTATCGTCGCTAACACCAGATTAAATCGCTAATACTAGGTTAAAGATAGACCACCAGCAGGGCGTGGAACGGTGTCACCAAATAGCAGATTCAATTTTATAGGGCTACAAGCAACTGGGACTAGAAGTCCTGGGAAATCACAGTTTTAATAACAGAAGGACCTGTAACCGATACAAAACTTAAACTCTATAGTCATTGAGAGCGCATTAGTAGTTCGTTGTTTCAAAAAGTTCCAATTAGGGAATAACCATGCTGTATTTGGTGGTTTGAGGCCGTTAATGCTAGGTTTTACAGACGCAAATTGAGTTTTACCGGCGTTGCGTTAGCGACTGTTTAATTTTCTGTTTAATTTCCACAAACAAATTATAAGAATTGTTAAAATAAAATTCTTATTTTTAACATATATGGGATATATTAGGAGCAGAGAGGACAAATGCGGTTTTATTGAAATGAACTTTCTAAGGTCATGACCTTCTTTTCCACACTTACGTGTTAACGTGTTGCGTTTGACACCAGATATAGGATGGTTGTATAAAATGATTTAGATATCTTTAAGCGGGATTGTGGACTTTGATGAGTTGATTATATCACTGTTTTATGATTTTATTACTTAAACGTTCCTGAGTGTGCTTTTGTTTGTGTTTGTAATATCGATCATCTTGCAGCTAACTACTAAATACTCATGGGTCACGTGTACTCGCCATGGCAGTTCTTCGTCAACTTTAACGCTGTCAACTAAAACACTGCCCAAAGCCTAGTTATACTTTACTAGATTATTTATCTTGATACCTTTTTTTAGAAAATGTTTCTTATTTAAGTATATATGTTTAAATAAATAAGCACTCCCAATTGATTAGCTTCTTGGTCCATGTATGCTGTTTGCTGGGCGTTCGATTTACCTCAAGTGTTGCAGAGGAATTTTAGATGAACGGGGCTGTGGGATGACATTAGCTACACTCTCTAATTCGATGACACATGGCAGGTCACTTTTATGTTACATTTTTATTTTAGTGTGAACGCAACTTTTTCCTATTTTCTTTATGGGATTCGCCGCCACTGAATGAACAATCATAGTCTGTCATGTTTGTTTACGATCTGTTCGATTTGACAGCGCGTATTAATACAAAATAAGTGGGTGTGACATAGCAAAATTTTCGACGGTTAATCCCAGGTTTTACGGTCTCAAAATAAACCCAACACCCAATCAGATTGCATTTACAAACTAGATTGGATAAGAATAACTGTTCTTTACAGGTTGGTAAACTTTCACAATCCCCAGGAACTACAAATATCACTGTTTTCTAGATTAAAATTGAGACAAGAAATCTTGATATATATTAACTATTATGTACCAACAGACAATTAAAACGAAATCAAACAAAGCAAACACTGTAAATAACGTGTATATACATTGTAAATATATCAAATTCCTACTTTACGTTTTAATAATAGAGTAACTCTTTTATAAAACATTTAATCTATCTATTGTTATTACTAATAATTTATTTTTATTTCCTTGTCATTTTTAAATGAAATATGGCAAAGTAAATTAAATTGACACATTTTTGTAAAAAAAAAAAACATTTAAAAAAACAATAAAGAATGTGATTGGCAGGCAACGAAATCCATCACGGGATGCGGCCCTAAAAACACAATTTCAACAACAACAACAACAAGCACAAACACCCCAGATTTAGTGTATAGAGCCCATGGGAATTAAAACTTTTTGTACAATTGCATGCACTTTAAATTGCATTTTGTCTTAGAAAGGATTGTATTATAAAAAAGAAGGTTTAATAGATTAATAGTTGATATTCTATCTGAAGAACGATACGATTCTTGTAAAATGTCGACTAATATGCATATTCACAATAGTCCAAGCACCGGCAAATAAGGTCATGATTCAAATAAATTTGATTTTTTTTTTCTATCTATATAAATATCAGTTTAATGTAAGCGCTACTTGGTTGCACTTGTTTCTTTTCGAGTTCATTCCTTTTAAAATGCGAATATTGAATTACAACGGCGGAAAAACAGAAATTCTAATTAAACTGAATAAAACATTCAGTCGCAGTAACCTTTCAAATGCTTTAACTTTAATACGTCTAAGTGACTTAGTGTTAGCTAAGAAACGTTGTTAAGCACGGTCGAGATGTGCAGAGGGGTATGTAGCTTACTCCAGTTAAAACGACGGATAGGATGCATTTCGCCCAAATTCCGTAACACAAACTGGCTGTTATTAGATTATTTTAGAATATGTCTGCCTGTATGTGTTTTGATCACGATACCTCTGTATAAAAAATCATCAATTAAATAGAAACTTGCAATATAGTTTCCGCTTATTAATGCAACAGATTGGATTGAATTTCATCAACTTCTGTTAAACAAAACGTCCACCATTACATAATTTTACTATATTCATGCCTATGTGTTGTGAACATGATCATTTTGAGATCAAGTTCAATTATTAACTTTGCCCTTTCTGTTAGTACCGTGCATAGATGTGTTTTGTTTTCAGTAGGTTTCCCCAAAAATATTGCAGAGATTGCATATTGCACCTAAAAGGGTTATTAACAACATAACCAGCTCCTTCGCAAGCATATCGGTTACATGTTACATGGAATTTTACATGGAATTTGATTGTATAGTTGACATAAATAATAAATAGAATTCACTCCAGCAATCTTTATGGTATTCAAACTTCACTCTGTATATAATATCCTCTATTTAATACGATTTGTTTGCTGCAACGGAGTCATAAATACAAACTGCTGTCATTTGTTCACAGTTCAGTCTTTAGAAGAGAACTGTCACCAAAAACAGTAAATATTTCAACAATACTATGGTAGTGGTTTGATCTATTAAAATAGGAGATAAAAACACATGTATGTGAACAGGTCTGAATCATATTTGTCATGCTTTTTTTTATAAATCTGAAAAAAAAAACTACATAGATACATAAAAAGTAGTCCGACTCCGTCTCATGCATTCCATAATAATGGTGACCCGTATTCAGTTATAATAATTGTATAATACATCAGTATAATGATTTTCTGTGAAAGCCGTACATGTAGTCTTAGGTAGAGAAAGTGCCATAGAGACTTTGTTTTGTCGCACTAGAAACACCTCAATCAAGCCGTTGACCGGACAAAAGCATAGGTAAAAAAAAAAAAACACAACTATATATTACATATGCATCAATTTTTTTTATCATAAGTGCCACACATATAAACAATATACTATAAATAAGCGTGAATGTTTTACTATTTTGTCTCTTGTAATACACCTCAGCAGAATATTTCTCTAAATTATAATAGCTGCTAATGGTTTTAAGCGCATTGTCCCACAAGATGTCTTTCGTAAAGACAAGGGCAGCTTGAAGTATACTGTCCAACGGTATTTCCAAATGGTTGATACCTAGAAAACGTATAAAAAAATATTCCAACATTCACAGAACGATTTGCAACTTGTTTCATTAAAAAAAATCAGCGTAACTCTGGAGAAATTGGGATTCGAACATCTGACTTTTATTAAGAGTCAACTGTGATTCGCGAGTGACGTCACCGGGTTAAATTCACCAAGTGACTGGTATCTATAGAAACCTGACCGCCATTTTGTGATTTCTCAAGATCTAGCAATCCTTCGTGTATCTACGTCATTATCCACCAAAGATTTTTCCCAATGGAGTTTCCACTGCCTACGTCATGTTACGAGTCGCAAGTTTGTAAGTGAATAAAACAAATTCTAAGCGTTGATAAAATACTGGATTTATTTGACAGATATAGATTATAGCATTATCTGTGAAATTCAACACTTTCAATCTGATTTAAAAGCCATTCGGGAAAGCCTTTAAGAACCAAGATGATTTCGTTTACTGCATTTTGATTAACTTTGTATCCAAATATTACATTTTCAGGTGACATAATAAACGAGTCTCCCATAGTGTCTTTGAACCTTTTTACCAATTAATTCCATATGTTTTTTTTTTATCTTGTTCATTCTTTGAATATATATTCTATGGTCTCTGATTCAGTTTTACAAAACTGACATCTGTCATCTAAAGCAAATACAATCTTATGGATTCATCGGTTTGTTCAATACATACTGTATCAAATCGAAGATCTTGATTTAATTAGTCGGCTTTCATTGATTATATCATATACATATCAAGTGCCGCTGTAAAACCAATGTGAGGTAATAAATGACCGCTTTCATTAATAATGTCCTGAATAATAATGGCTCTCCTTATCCGATCACTGATATCTATCTCATATATTCAACCCAAATAAATTATAGAAAATCTTTGGTCTCTCTGAAGTATTTGTGACTATTTGACACCCCTTGTTAGTGGAATCTATCACCAATCAGCACTTATCCTACGTTTTAACAACGATAAATTCCGATACAAATATAGCTACAACTTGTCAGCTTTTGAAACTGAATATACTGGTATAAGATTTTAATTGTGATCGTGGGCTATAATATTTACGTCAAAGAAGAAATTCCAAAGTCTTGGAATATGTTTAAAGCCTGGATAATAAATTACGTAGTTCGTGTACGTTTGAGCGTTCAATAAAGTCGAGGCCCGCAGTCAAGGCTTAGTGGTCGGCGAATGCGCTTTGGTGGCCAACCGATGTGAGTGAAAAAGATCAACCTATTCAAAACGAGGCTTTGACATCATACATTTTCACTACGTTAGAATGGGAATTTCATGCCATAGAAGTATTAAACATACGCGATGTATTCTATTCAAACTTTATCAATAACCACGACGCACGCTCCCGGAACAAGTTCTTGCTATTTATACATTTTATTATTGTTGGACAAACGTGCATTTGCTGTGTCATGGCTGTAATAGAATTAAGTCAACCATGACATGGTAGGAAATACAAGCTTTGCTTGTATCCTGTCATAACGATACCTGGTATTAAAGGGACAACTGGATAAATTTTACCCAGCTAATTTTCAGTTAAGGTAGGTAAGTACTTGGGTAAAATACTGGTATATAGCTTCTACCTCTGCTATTTTTCTTTAGTCAATTTACACCTGATGAAGATACGGGCATATGTATCGAAACGTTGTGTTCTTTCACAAAACAAGAAGTGGTTATCCAGAAATTGTATAATTATGTTACTCTACTTCTAAATGTTGTTCAAAACTTATATGAAAAGTAATACATACAAGTTAATTATGTTAACACATTTTTTCATTTGTATTTATTTTTTTGTTTGTTTTTGTTTTTTGTTGCTGTTTTTTTTCATATTTTTTTATAATTCATTGAGTATTTAAAAATTATGTCAGATATACATATTTACAATTATTTATAATCTCAATGTCGAGTTTTTCGTTTTGGAGGGTGTTTGCCATTGTGCCGCCCTCGAAAAGGCAGTGGTGGGCGAGTTTTACAGGGAGGAGACCTGATGTTTACCTCCATCCCCTCCAAGGTATCAAAGTGGTTTGCCAAAGCAACTGGCTCTAGCTCAAGGGACTTTATACTTGTTGATGGTTTTGGAGAGAGGGGTTCAACAATCTCGATGTTAATAACATTGATTGGTGTTCAAACTGAAACGTTTGAACAGCATCCCTTGTGGCCTTAGAAGGTCGAACCTCTGTACTATATTAACTACCACGGAGACCGACATCTTATTAAGCACAAGCAATTGATACTGTTGAAATGTTATCTACAAATGAGACCCCGATCGAGTTTATTACATACATTTGATTAGGTTGAAATGTTGTCTTCAAATGAGGCTGCAATCGTGTTTATCACATACTGTTGATACCGTAACTTTTTTTGATATTATCTTATAACTCTATATTTATGTTTAAGATATAATGAAGTAAGTTATAAGAAGTTAACCTGTGTGTTAGAATACGCAAATACATAAGTTTTGAACGACATTTAGAAGTGGAGTAACATAATTATACAATGTCTGGATAACCACTTCTTGTTTTGTGATAGAACACAACGTTTCGATACATATGCCTGTATCTTCATCAGGTGTAAAA
>JARFOD010150379.1:0-12534 GCA_031763545.1 Mopalia muscosa | reverse complement strand
ATTCACCAGGTTATGACCTCATGGGATCATTATTTTACCTCCATCTGTTGAAAACTTCCAACCATTTTGAGCTTTTAGCACCATTTTAAGGTTTATTCAAATTATTATTTTAAAGCTGTAACAGCAGGTATAGGGCAAAAATCAATTTTGTAACAATCATAGTAATGTTTATTTTTAGGGAAAAGCATGCCCATGTGTTCGTTCTCATTATTCGCATTGATTATATTTTATTTTTTATAGGGACATAACTACACCTGTTTTCTATTCTCAAACCCTATACATATTTTTCAGAAGGGGAAACCCGTTTATTCTTCAGGTTTTAGGACCAATCAGTTTAAAAACATGTGATATGTATGATCTAATATTCATTTTAAATATTTTTCACATTTTCGCACTGTAAAAAGAAATTTCAAGAAAATCGGTGATCATCCTAATACAAATGAAACAACTCTGAGTGCTTTTAGGATCAACCAATCTTAAGTGACCAAGTCTGAGTTTCTGTGTGTTTTAACCAGTCAAAGTGGTGATTTTTTTTTGTTGGGGGGGGACTGATAAAGTAACCGGGCATGTTTTGGCGGAAATAAATTGATTACAGATCGTTTCAACCAATCAGCAATCACATGAGTGAAACAATTTTGAGTAGGCCCTACTTTTCTTGTATTTCCAATTAATAATAATTGAGAAAAACAAACAAAATAAAACACCCTAAACTCTATAGTAGTCCTAATGTTACGATCATTTTTAGTCGGCATAGAGATACTACTCAAGCTTTTATTAGGAAAATTTGAGTGAACCTATTTTGAGTAGGCGTTCTAGCCGTGTTATAGTTCATATAATGCACTTAGCTTGTTTTCACTCTTTTTTTGTCTCATACACACTTTAAATCAATGTGTTTCTTGTTTCATGAAAACTGTCACGAATGTTATCTAAGAAAATAAAACCGACCGACTCGCACGATTTTCTGCAACGGTCCTTGAATATGCCTCAGTCGGGGCTGCACGAGAACCCTCGTGTCCGCTATGGTCGTTTACCAGCCTGCACGTTTTGTGGGTTTAGGTTATTTCATCGGGTTTTTTCTTTATATGATGTCTTTATTGTGCAAGCCTTTCCGTCTGAGGAAGTTAACCCCGCTGTGTTATTTTCTACTTTTCTTTCTTTTTCACTCGTGCATTTTTCTGTTTTTCACCTTACCTGCTGTCAACCTATCTATTCTTTGTTTGTATTCAAATGACTACACGTGATTCTCACGAGACTGTTCCATTCCCTGTGCCAGCCAATGCTTTTCCCTACTCTGATGAATATTCAATACCTGCATGCAATACAGTCCGATCAAATAACTGTTATGACCTCAATGAATTAGAAAAGATGTGCTTCCTATTTTACTTAATGACTCGGGTCACACTTCGGTACCAACAGACGATAACGAATTTGAAATTTCTCACTGGCACGCAATCTCTAATCATCAGTCTAATTACTTCTCTCAATCTTCATTTATTTCCGAAACATCCCATCTCAATTCTGACCCTGGTCAATTATCATTTCTTCATCTCAACGCTAGAAGTTTAAATAAAAATTTTCTAGAAATTACTGCTTTCTTACATAGCCTTAACTATTCATTTTCTGTTCTAAGGTTTTCAGAGAGTTGGTTAACTTCCCACAACGATTATATATGCGACATCCATGGCTATAACAGGTTCTTACTTTCTCGTTCAACTCGTAGAGGGGGTGGTGTAGTTTTGTTCGTGATGAATAACGTTTTGGATTGTTTCATTAGACATGACCTCAGCAGTATTGACAATAATGGCCATTTTGAAACTTTATTTATAGAAATAACACTCGGTGACCAAACTTATCTTATAGGTACTGCATATCGCCCTCCGGGTAAAGACGTTGGAATATTTAATGATCGCATTCTTTCAATACTTGAAACACGTCGAAATGAAAAAAACAACATTTTGATAATGGGGGACTATAATATAAATCTGTTTAATACAGATTGCCATGCCCCAACAAAATAATTTTTTGAAATGATGAAATCGAGTTATTGTTACCCGCAAATTACTAAACCTACACTGGTAAATAATTCATCTGCAACATTAATTGACAATATTTTTACAAATTTTCCTAAGATAATATTCTCTCGGGTATTTTACTTATCGAAATATCTGACCACTTCCCAATTCTTCAAATATGTAAATCTGAAAACTCTGTGAAGGAAACTAAAGAAACTAGATATTTTCGTAAGTACACCACGGCAGCAATTAGTAAACTTAAAGAAAAAATTAAAAACATAAATTGGGACTTTATTTTTGAATATACTTATGCAAATGAGGCAATACTAGCCTTTTCGGAGACTTTTAATTCTATATATGAAGAATGTTTTCCTCTGGTTACTTCTGAGACGGCCAAATCTAAAATTATAAAACCATCGGTAACAAGCGGAATGTTGACGTAAATTTACGAAAAAAATTAAACTTTACAGAAAACAATTAAAAACTAAGCGACGAGGATCGTAGGAAATTTAGGACATACCGGAACCGAGTCAATACTATTATTCGCACGGCAAAAAAGAAATATTTGGAAAACAAATTTAATAGATGCAATCAAGACATTAAGCGTACTTGGAAAGTTGTTAATGAGTTGTTTAATAAAAAACCCAAAACAGATCGAAACTCATTTAATATAGAATGTCAAAACATTACCAACCCAATTAAAATAGCTAATAGCTTTAATACATATTTTTCGACCATAGCATTAAAAACTCAACAACAAAATAGAAAGCGTACAGACAAAATTCTCCCACTACCTCACTCAGCCTTGTGAAGGTTATTTTGAATTTAGCCGTGTGACTAGCGACTGTGTTCAATCTGTGATTTCGGATTTAAAGTCTAGTTCAGCGCCTGGCATTGACGAAGTACGTATGTCCGTTGTAAAAACCGTTTCCCAATTAATATCGACACCCCTAGCTCATATTATGAATCTTTCATTTCTTTCGGCAACTGTCCCAGATTGTTTCAAAATAGCGAAAATAAGGCCCATATTTAAATCTTGAGATAATGATAGGTGTGGAAATTATAGGCCGATATCAATTATGCCATACTTAAGTAAAATATTAGAAAAACTTGCCAATAAAATGATTCTTCAATATCTAAATTCTAATTCAATTATCAACAGCAACCAATATGGATTTAGGTCAAACCACTCCACCACACATGCTGCTTACTTTTTGTATCATCACCTTGTTAATGTATATGCTGTTTTGTGTTATGGCTCGCATCTAAAACTGTGGAAAGACGGGCTCGGTTAATGTAAACTTCTGTAAGATTGACATTTGATTCTGTGATAATCAGGTGCTGGTAAAGTTTACTACTCGCGAGCAGCGGGTTGTATCTTCACCCGAAGACAGATCTTGGTTCTATTCTGGGGAACAGCTTCGCAGTACAGGATCCTCAAAAACGTTATATTTTAATTCGTGTCAAACAGTACTTAAACGGTTGACCCAAGCCTAAGTTATGCGCAAGAAAAATGTTTCATTATGCCTCCTTCAGTCGACGCTTTGGAAGCATCCGTTAAAATACTGGTTCAAAGGCAACGAACGAGTGGGATTAAGAACATTTTCAAATACCGAACCGATGTTAATGGACCGTAATATTCTTAAGAAATTGATAACTTTCTACATGTTAATTATGAGCCATGCTCACTAATCCGATTTGAATAAAATTTGCTTTTGTCAGTAGCAACTATGCCAACGGAGAAATATAGGATCTATAATGTGTGACCCGGAAATATTTTTATTTATTCCTAGCTTCTGGTAATGAATTTATGAAACGTGCTACCCGAGTGTCATAAATTTGATATCCGTGTCAGGAATATATGATTCTATTGATCCTATAAAAGCCTTTTTGTCGCAATTTAATTCATAAGTCAATATATAGTTTCACTTCGCTGTCGAGAAATAAACGGGAAGGGCGCATTGGTACATATAGTCATCTGGGTCAGTGTAAAACGTCCATCTGAGTGATCACATCTGAGTAACAGAAAACAATGCCGATTGAAATCCAATATTTATTTAACTAAAATATTCTTAAAAAGAGACCAAACTTTTTATTCGAGTCAATGTCTTACAATTATTACTGACCCATTAGCAAATCACTACAAATACATTTGAACACTTCTAAACACATCCAACGGTTCGGGACATTGGCCTATATATTTTAAAATATGTTATACATAAGATTTAAACGACATTTAGAAGTGGAGTAATATAATTATACAATTTCTGGATAATTTTGTCAATTTTACACCTGATGAAGATACAGGCATATGTATCGAAACGTTGTGTTCTATCACACAACAAGAAGTGGTTATCCAGAAATTGTATAATTAATATGTTATATAGGTTAGGTGAGTGGATGTGAAGGGCATTATACTCTTTGAGCATGAAAGGTGGAATTGATTGAAAGACAGACCGAAAACAAGAGAAGCGTTAAATCTCTTGTCATTAAGAAGCTTCTTATATATATTTCTGAGAGAAAAAAAAGGAACATAACAAATCTGAATATCAGTCTTTTGGATTTATGTGTTGAGATGAAACGTGTAAAAAAAAACAGGTCCGTGGGTGTATTAACAGCCAAGGAATAGGTACTGATAAATGAAAGGAGAGAGAAAACAGATAAAATGTCATTTTTTTATCTGTTTTACGACAGGTTAGCCTCTGTCATGCTTAAATTTCTGAAGTAATTCAATCTTTTTTTCACAATTTGTTGATAACATCGAATTAATCCATTCTATTATGTTTCGCAAATAACAGGTCCCGGGTTCGAATCCCGGTGGAGGCAAGCACATTTTTCTCTCTTCGTTTATATTTTAAATATATATATGCCAGAACCAAGCTTTCGGATTTACTCAAGCAAAAACCAATTGTGAGTAATATCTAGATCAAAAAGATGCTAATTTAGCGTCCGTGCTGTATGAAGAGGGAAAATCGCCGTCTTCACTGGGTAAGAATTCGGGACTCACTTTGATGTGAGCCTTTGTAGCTCAGTCGGTAGAGTGTTGAGCCTGCGACTCAAAGGTCCTTGGGTCGAATCTCGGTGGAGGCAAGCAAATTCTACTCTCTTCATTTATTTAAAATATATATTCTGAAATATACCAGTTTTTCTATAAAATTGGCAAGTGCTGACCGTGTCTAACGTTAGTTGAATTCCATTTAATCTTTCATGCGGTGTCAGTGTGCATATATATACATTGGTAGCCAGGACAGCAATGTTAATTTTTACATATTAACGAACGTTGGATCGTATACCCCACACTCTGTCGATCCCTTCTATGCTCCTGTTTGCAGTGACCACTATATCCCATGAAAGGTTGCCATTACAAATATCGTTTCATCTTATAAAATCCCGAGGGTAACAAGTATATAACTACCTACGACCACTGGTAGCTGACATTTTGAGCGCCGCCAACCCTATGCATGACGTCACGCGAATTACACTCTTGTGTGGTAAGGGTTAAAAAATGTGTGAACTGTCAAAGGTAAACCCTACTATAGGATGCATTTGGCTGTAGTTAAGAAATACCTAATGTTTAAGATCCTTTTATAAAATGGATATAGCTCTATTAGAACAGTAGAGAGCATATTTCAACACGATAAATAAGGCCCGTTTTACCTATATGCGTTTTATTGCAGCGAGGAGCATCGCTTTGAAGTCTAATTAGAACAATGGTATAGTTCCAGGAATACGTTAGGTGACCCAGTCCTTTATCCCTTCTTTCAGTTCGTCTTGTAACATAGGTTGTCAATTTTAGGGTCAATACAAGGGTTACATTAAGGATTAGGTTTAGTTAAGGTTTAGAGTTGCGGTTAACGATAGTTAGCGTTAGATTCAGAACCAAGAATTCGCGTTATATCGCCAAGATAGATATTCCGGCAGTTGACAGCTTGTTTCCCTAGTTTGAAGTGTCGGCATGGTATTATTAGACTTTCACCCAAAATCATGCCAATGGTACTCATTTTTTGTGCGTGTTAAATATTTTTTGTTGGCCCTACATGTGTTTACAATAAAGTGCTATTTAGGTTTTATGCAGTTTGTCGCTATTTAACTTTAATCGATTTACCGCAGAAAAAATGATCCGATCTCGTCGAATATACCCTGTTTCGCCCGTCTCTCCACATACACCCGCACAGCCATATGGAAGAACATTTCATGAAGTTAATAAATACACAAGAACTTATTCCAATAAATTTAGAATGATAGATTGAAAAAACCGCTCTACACTAAGATTTAGTAACGAATAAATTTCGTGAGACCAACTTGCCGTGTCTCAGATAATCTTCGTTGTATGCACAGTATCGATGCTACAAGCAGGGTTCCATATGCAATAATGTCTCTGATATTTTGATATCTTAACTCCATTTCTAATCTGTAATATTTTTTTTAAAAATGCCTTGTACATATATGTGCTACTTTGCAGCTAATCTTTTTTCTGTGAAGTACTTCCAGCGAAATAAGTCAATAAAGGCATACTCAGGTAAAAGCATAAGTTGACAATCTTCTGGCAAAATTATAATAGGTTCATTGAAAGTTGTTTTCTTTAGAACTAAAATTTGGTTGTCATTAGAAGAATCTTTTGTAGACCGGCAATTTTTTACGACTTCGTTTTCAATCTTGTTGAAGACGTTGACCTCTGATTTAAAACTGCTTCCCTCTGCTGCAACTTTTGCCATAAATCGTTCGACAAAGTGGTCATACAGCATGTAATCAGCCAGAGAAAAATTTCTATGATAGCTCAGTTCAGTTTGATTGAACCGCAGATTTTCTTTTTTGTTATTTTCATTTCGTTTCACATAGAGCATATCCTTCATAGTCCAACCAAGGTGTCGTTTCAGTAAGATCAAAGATTCCGAGAAGTGTTCTAAGACAAGCACCAGGTCAATCTCTGAATCGAGCTGATTTACATAATCGTCTATAAATGTCTTATTCCTCATTTGTGCAACCGGAACTCCAAAGTCGAGGGCCATACGATTATTTGTGTAACTGTTCCAATTCGGAATGGGGTCATATTTCTCCCGATGTTTCAGGTACTCTTTAAGCTTATTTTCACCTGGTATTTTGCTGTATATACTAGAGTTGGACAAATGATCATAATATTGGAAGGCAGAGATGGTGAGTTCTAACGGATCCCGAACTATAGCCACGTATGTACTGTCCCAATGTAAAACTTGCTCAAATTTCCATCTCTCAAATTTCTTAACATGATTGACAATCATGTTAAATTTACGGTCAGAACGAAGGCGAACTAGATTTGTAAAATCCCGATGAATAATATTACTTTTACTGGGTAATGCTATTGTCAAATTCTTCGCCAACGCGTATCGCATGAAAATGTTTAACAAAGTACTCGATCCAGCCTTGTGAACTTTAAGGAATCCGATGTTGCTTTGTGCCGTAGTTCGGCGTATGGTCACCACTGGTCTGTATTTTAAATATGCGACGAAGATCATGCAAATCAGCAGACTTGTCGCCTGAACTTTCCACCTGAAAAAACAAACAAACAAGCGTACTGCTTTAACAAAACATAAACCTAAATAGTGCAGCTTGCGATGCATGCTGCGCGGAGCGCTGAGCTGTTGTTAGCCAACAACGGTGGACTGTTTACTAGGACACATTGATTTTCAGATACCAATACATTTTGTAGTTGACTTAAAGGAGAACGTTAACATTTTCAATATCAGTACTCAGTTCAGGCTCTTTTTGTGTGCTACCTTTACTGATACTGGACTGGGGATCAGTGTATAGCTCAGCGCACTTTCTCCTGTTATGTTACTAAAATAGTAAATCCCACTACAAAATCGCGTGCCTTCTCCTTTAAAAAAACTCAACTTTGATGGGAGATTGTCAGCACAGGTTACGTCCCTTATTAAGGATTTCTCATTTCACCTTCCACTAGGACGTTCTCGCATATACTGTGCACATCATAGCGTTATGTAGAAGTCCCCTCTTCCTTCTGTTTGGGGTTCAAAACATAATGTACTCCTTAATTAAATTGGTGTTTTCTAAATCTCCTTGTCGTTGACATTCAGGTTTGTTGATAGATATAGCCTGTTTGCTAGTTTATATGCTTACGGATAACAAAATACACCTTTTAAAAAGGGAATATCCATACTGATATCACTCCCTAGCGTAGTGATGATACAACAGTAAGGAAATCAACTGACAACGTTTTGAATGTTTATTTTATATCACCTCCCCCTTTTATTGTATACCCCAAGCCGACCTCTGCAAAACAAATTTTGTCATCCAAATCCTTTAAAATTAAACTAGTATCATGTATTGATTTTTCACGTTGATAATATATATGTGGGGGCGACTGTGGCACGTTCAGGCCTAACCAAAGGTACACGACGCGATGTTATGTTTGACCGCTAATAGATGAATATACTGTGAAGGCACGAGACGTCTAGTCTTAGATGACGTCTTACCTTTCCCATTTTCTTGTTGCCATGTTATGTGTCATGGATAAACGCAATAGAGACTAGCCCTAAATTTTCGGAGGAAATTCTTTCCAATCATAAAATAAATCCTACTAGGCAGCTTCCTGTTACGAAATCATATCCATGGGTCACATAGCTGTCTGGTAACACGAGTTTTGTGCCCGGTAAAAGTAATTTTTTTAATACATTGTCGTTGGTGTTTCAATCCGATGTCGCAATGTTTGGTGTTTGCCCAGCCTATACACGACGAAGGAGCTAATCAAGAATTGATACAAATTTTCGTTGTTGTGAATGTCTAATATAATAAACGCAAAAAGTGATAAACATTAACTTTATAAGAGCATAGTGCATTTACTATCAATAACCCACGGTGCAGACATGTAGTACCAGACCAAACGTTCATGTAATCTTAAAGACGAATTTTTATCAATATCAACAATGCGTTAGTTAACTTATATAATTTCCCACATGTGCAGACTTATATGCACAACTACACAAATCGGCTGTACTTACTTTTTAGCCATGAGGTATATCGGTGTGAACGCATCGTAATAGATTTGAACATTTCCTTTACGGTCATACCAAACGCATTCCAATGGAATTTTCTTGTAGTCACAGCAATATGAGAACTCACAAACCTGACAGCGTTCCAACACACATAGTTTTCTTTTATTAGGCAAGCTAATGTTTGTGTTTAACAACTATTGGTATAGAAGGGTACTGATTAACATAACAATTCGCTAGTCTGAACTGGTGGTTCATATAGGCCTATATGGGACTGGTAAATTGCTATTTTGTACTGTGAAGATTACAGAGCAAAGTGTTATGTGTATAGTCTCTCTTTACTCAGGGTCAAAATCAAATACGTTTATTGAAATATGATAACTATTTCCTATTTTATTTATTTCCAAAGAGGCTTAAGGCGATCTTGTAATAACATTTACAACTATTAAAAATATTTCACGGAACATGCATGTACAATACTGGCTATACATATAAGCGATATTGAAATTAAATGTATTTATATACCTATGTATACAGACAGACAGCCAACACTTAAAATTATTTCAGGTATGGTTTCTTGGTAGATTGACTGGTGTTTTATGCGGCGGTCAGAGGTATTTAATTTTATACAACTGTATATTCTAAAATAATTGACAATGACAATAATATAGTATGTAAAGTATTTGATAGAATCGGAAATGTATTATTTCTCCAATGAAGAGTACAGACAGCATCGCTACACCCCAGGCGAACTGCGCTTAGCTGGAGGACTTTCGGTTATGGAGCGGCGTCTACATAGGTTATTCCGGTTCCTCGTATAGTGGCCTTTCTTATGGAAATAAAATAGTGTTTAACCCAACTAATTTTTTAAAATAATAATAAAACCTTAAATCGAATTCCACTTAAGAATAAATTACTTTCTTTTAAATATGTTTTCTTCTCCGTTATAACAACGGGAAAAGTTACTATATCCTATAGGCGAAAACTTTTCAAGCTTGCAAAGTCGAAACACAAATTAAATACACTGGTTAACAGTTTACAATATATGAGGATTAGTCGATTATGGTACAACTATTATGGGGTTTATGTACCCTGGTTACTTTCACTACAACAGGACAGCTCCCATAAGTTTTGTGCCATTTAATCCGGGAAATCCCACCTGACATCCTCTTTTGTTATATTCCTATCAGTTATATTTTGCCTTTTCTCGCTCCTCATCTTTATGGAATCCACAATTACTCTTATCGCCTTTCATTATTGTAATGTGTAATTCAGGATATGTTATTAACACTTTGTTGATCCTGATTAAATTTGTTATTTTATAATGACATTAACTGTCAAACTTGTGCTCAATGGTTAACATTTTGCCACTTACGTAGGCAAACAAAAGTAGGCGGGGCTTATTCTTGGAATGATAAACCCGTATATTCGACACATGCCACATTTCGTGGTCATTGCATGTTAAGGTCTTGCTGGAACTCTTAGGCGCAAAATAAACCATTTTTATCGCATGGATTAAATGTCAGGTATCTAAACTATATGTTGGTTTAAAAAATAATTCAAAATTCTTATTACAACCCGTTTATTGGAGCATATAATTTTGTTATCCAAGTATCATACATTCAAGCCCCAAACCTTTCATAGACTTCAGTCTAAAGCAGATTCCAGAAAACTATATATGTTAGAAACTTCAAGTTTATACCATTGTAAAAAGCGCAATGCTATAAATAAGCGGTACCTCATTTTTCTAAGGTGGGATACACAAAAACATCCATTTGAATTGTTCTAATCAAACTTGTTTAAAAAAGAGACACTTTATTTCTTTCTGTTTACTCATTTTGCAATATGTTTAGAAATAAGAATTAGATTTTCACCACATTGACATATATTTAATCCGGCGTATTTTAGCTTCCCTAAAATATTTACATGTATATGGTACAGAGTTATAGCAGCAAGAGCTTAAGCTTGTTCAGACTAGCCACACACCCACACTCCCTTCCATGGACTACCGCCATTTTGTCCACTTTCGACAAATTGGGTTGATTTGACCTTTCAGTATATATCTTTGTTTTGATGACTATCTATAAATATCATTATTATTTTATGAACATTTTCGTGCCATTTAAGAGTTAAAGTACTCTTTAATACAAACATGCTACCAGAAAACGAAATTATTATTTAAAAAAAAAAAACGATTCTGAGTTCAAAACAGTCAACTAAAAATAAATTAAAATTAAATGATATATTAAAGGACAGATAAATTAGCAAATATTTTCAAAATATAATTAAAACTATAGGATTAGTGACTTAATGATTTACCTAATAGAATAAACACGCTGAGGGTAAAAAATAGAAATAACACAGTTTTTGGATATTAATAGTTCAAAATCGTCAATACATTAAAAAGTTTTCCGAAACTACCTGGTGTAGGATTAAACTCATAGGCAACTGAAGAACTCCATGTTTTTAATGTGTGTGGTACATTCAGTAATCGCCGTTCGAAAAAAATATTTGATTCTGACTTTGCAAAATTTTAAGTAAATATTCCTCCACAAAGAGATAATATTAATTTACGTGGAATTATCTTTTCTGGACGTATTTTCGGGCAATTCATTGCTACACGATTAGTATGTTATGTACTGACATATATCCGCGACAGAGGTGTATTGTTGTCAAAGATGGCGTCGCTCATCGATCTGATGACACATACTACTCAAATCCTGTTGACTCCTATTTGCCTATATAGCAGTTCAATAAAAACATGTTGACCTACATAACACATTCTCAAATTTTTATGCATCTGTGTTTTTGTTTTTTAAGCAGAGCCACTTCGTCACTTCCTGGTAATTCAGTAGGCTAATTGATGTGGGTTTATCCCAAAGGTCCCTGTTTGCGTAAAACAATAGACGTTACTTGGTTACAAAATGGTTTTTTCATTGACATGCAGCTTATGTCAATGGGCTTTTCCACAACCACCAAATGTCACATGAATTTGGGGCTTGTGTACCAGATTGGCCAGGGAAGTATCCAAACAGAAAATGTAAGCACCGAATGACACCAAAGGTCTCAATTTAGAAAAAAAGTTTTTTTTCATTATTATGTCCCTTGTAAGAATCCTGATGGAGGGAAACGAACTTTTCTTTTTTATCCCTATATTATTTTTAATTTTTATTTTGTCTACAGTAAAATTAATTATAGAGGCAGAACGATTTTTGAAATTAATAGAGGCAATGATGTTCCCGATAACACACACGCTCGAATGGAATAACCTATAAATGATTATTGAATAATAAATAGTTGATCCATAGTATTTGGGAAATAAGGTTAACTACCTCCCTTTAATACACTGCCGCGGCTGTGGCTGCTATGAACGTCAGACATTAAGCGTAATTTCAGCCGATTCTATGTGTTTCCCATATGTTGTTAATCTGCATTACATGGTGTCGGGAGGTAAAATTTTAACGGATAAAACATTGAAGACTCACAGAGCCCCCCCCCCCCCCAGCTGCATTGTTTTTTTGTTTGTTTGTTGTTTT
>JARFOD010150368.1:0-12534 GCA_031763545.1 Mopalia muscosa | reverse complement strand
AGGGGATACTGGTACGTGCCAGCATTGACAGATTTACTATGCCCCATGTGTTTATAAAAATATTCATGTTCTGACTCTGGTACTTCTAAAGCACAATAAAGAGTACTGATTCGGTGCTTTTGTTTGCTTGCTGTTAAAAGTTCTGGATTTTTACAGCCAGCCAATTTGCACATTTTGTTTATACTCGCCCACATCTAACAGTTTAGAAAACTTTTCTATGTTTGCAGCACTGTCATCATTTCCTTGGCACAAATGGTGTGCCACAATAAAGCTCACTGATGATTTCAACAGTTAAAACAAGGAATTTTTTACCCTGTACTTTAACACTAGCAATAGCTTGCTCTAAGACATGAGAATTGGTTCGGACAAACATCCCCTCTGGGTTTGCAGCAGGGCACGGTCCGACTTATTACCGTAATGTATCTTAATTTACCCCAATGTAACCTAAATGTACCTCAATGTAACCTAAATGTACCCCAATGTAAGTCACAGAGCAACAAATGGACCCTTTCTATGCTGAAAAAACCCCTTTTCAAGTGATAACCTATCTAAATTAGAGAAATACCGAGCAAAACACTCATTTACCGATCAGGTCGCCATTTTTATCTAAATGCAGGGGGACGTAACTTACAATCTGTACTTATATACCTTTTCTTCTTTATAAATCTAATACAGTTTGATGTACTGGTATGGACTGGCTTTCTCTGATTGCTGCTCCTGTCTGCCAGGGTAGCATTGGTTTCGCTGTCTGTTTCGGCACCGCTGTCAGGTAGTATTTTACTGCTTGGTGGCGGTGTCGGGGTGGACGGTGGAGAGCTGCGCTTTAGGCAGACTGGGGTTGCGGTCCGGGAAGACTGGTCCATATTGTAAGTTGTAAACTTTTTTCTGTTCGTGTACATTGGTAAAAACAAAGAAAATCAATCAAAATATTCCAATTTCCTATACAGCCTCTTCGCACATATATATATAGCCAAGAAAACTCAAAACAAACCTTTTTTTCTTAAAGACGAACAACCCATCGCACACTTCAACATTCGTAACTAGCCCATTAGATTGACTGATATCCGGTCCAATCTTAGGCTTCAATAACTGAGGAATTTAAATACAGAATCAGGAAATCATAAACAGATATTAGCTACGAATCTCCCTGTAGTCAATTATGCGTTGAGCCTCAAGATGAAAACATTCTTATTGTTAATGAAAAAGTAAATCTAGGTTACATTGTAGCTGTCCTTGAATGGACTTTTTATATTTCCTCCTTTATGCTGACCTTTGACCTCATATCTCGACTTATAATCGTGGTTGGTGACTCTTTGTGATATAAAAGCCCAAACTGTTACATTTAATGCGGCCAGTATCTCAGCGATTCCCAGAGACATCAGAATTATTAATGCTTTAAGAGATCTTTTTCGCCTGTGGACATTACCCAGATATTGATTGTACTAGATACGGTGAAAACGTTTCAACACAATTCTAAATTTCACAGAAAAACTGTAATTTCAGTTATCTGAGAACACTTGACAATTTATTTGTCCTCCAAACAGACTTTAAAAAATGTTTAAAAATATGATTTTTTTGTTTTCTCCTCGAAAATGGATGATGCAAGAGCCTTTCCCGACAGAAAATCAGGAAAAGTTTATTTCGCATATTTCTAGTTCACTGCAAACGTAAACCATGGATGTCATTTTGAATCAATCACATTTCAAGCTTTTAAATGTAAGTGCATTGAATAAGAGTGTTGTACATAAGTACAAGATTCGCCTGATGATATTTCAATAATCACAGCTTGTGATATTGTGGAAAACTGGTTTGTTTGGAATTCGGTTCCGGTAGTTTATTATCCGTGCTATAAGGGAAGAGAATGATGTGAAGGTCACTGGACCGGTAACATCATTTCTCGGTTTGTTATTGAGTTCCTCATTTTCTTAAGTTGCTTTTCACCTTCTTTACACTGTGTATATTGGTAACAAAAAAATGAGAAGTAGCCAATTTTGGAGAAAAAAAACCCTACATGTATTATATATAAAAGTTTCGTAACTAACCCGGATAATATCTGTTTCTGTGTTAGGGGTTGCTCTTCTTCAAATATCCAGATATTATCTGTTTCAGTGTTAGGGTTTGCTTAACTTCAAATATCCGGAATGGCATCCATCGAAAGTTGGGTGTTGGTGAAAAATACCCTTTCATCTCGACATTGGATCCCCGCGGGAATAGTTAAAACGCTTTCTTAAATTTACATCTATAGCTGTTTCCAATCCCAAGTTATAAGGTTGCTAAGTTAGAAAAAACACTTTCGCGCATTTTAACGCGCATTTTGAGAAAATTTCATGTGGCTAAGTATCGGCCACGAAATGTCGTATGAGACTAATTTATTATGCGTGTTGATTTTTCACAGAATAGATTATTTTGATGGAGTTTCATCAAAATCAGAGAGGGTCGAGCGAGAACTTTTCAGAAAACTGGTTGATTTGACACAGAATGACCCTGTAAAAGTTGTCAATTTGGAATATCGATGCTGTTCAGCGGATTTCACAACTATCGTTAAATCAATACAGGTCACTATGTATCTGCGGGTAAATTTATTTTAGGTTCAGGCATAGGTTGAAGATTGTGGGTTTGGGCATAATATGTTTTACACGTTGGATATGCCTATCCATGATGCATTATTTCGTACTGGACAACATTTCTCTTAGCCGACCACTACAATGTATTTTCTATCTAAGCCCTGAAGTGTGATACGATGACCCATTTCACACAGTCTAATCGATCACTTGTTCAACATAATTGTTCTCTAATACAGATTGATTTAGTCAATGATAGTAGTCTATTGTACTGACACGATCATTCCGTGTCCACTAACATTGGTCTCTGTGGTTAATTGGCTCGGCACTGCCTTGATCCGAATAATGGTTAATTGGTCGCACAATTTTACTCAAGCACGTTGCTGTAAACCGAAAAAACAAGAAACTTTCTTTTTCATTCCTGTAAGAGTTCGAGTAGTACAAATATGAATAACAAAAACAGATAGTATCCTGATATTTGATACAACATCTGGTTGTATAGCATTTTCTAGCGAGAGTATTATTCTAGTGATACAACGCACTTAATCACACATCTCCAATTAAATTATCAACACCTGTGACGTTTATATGGGGTGATTAAACGTCTGCATTCTACAGACCAGTCGAGCTGTTAAAATGAAATAAAAGATTTATATTGATGATACCAGTATTGGGACTGTAAATTCCACAGAATTGTTAAAGCAAAGAGCCTAACTGCATTCCATCCTATTGTCTGGGATGATTTTCCAAAGAAAACAGACAAAAGACTGTGATTTATGACAGTCGCTTACTCTCTGATCCACCTACAGCGCTGCACCAATTTAGTCTTGAACAAAGTATCTCTGTACTTTAAAGCACTTTGTATCCGCTATTAATTAGTACCCGTAGTTTAATCAGGATTTTATGATACGATTTGACACGTTCTAGTCAATCACTTCCTTAACAGAGCTGTCTTGTGATTTGATTGGTTTGTTCAATTATCAAAGTCTATTGTATCGACACGACTGCTTATCATTCACAAATACTGTAGTCTCTACAGATTGTTTTATGTCACATACGAAAGGTTCTCGAAAACAAATTTCTGTTATGCGCCAAGTTGTTGGTGAACGTTCCATTGTCCATTTTGACCATGACATTATTTACCAAAGCAGGTTGTCTATAAAACTCTGAATATAAAAAGAAGGGGTAATAAAACACAGAGATGGGGCAACCATAGGAAGAAACCACCGTGATGTATAATATATGTCCTTATTGGAATAGTTTCAAAGCCTTAAGAAAATTTACAAATGTCCACAGTCCAATCGATCACTTGCTAATTATAATTGTTTTCTGATAGAGATTGGTTTGTTCACTGATAGTAATCTATATTGTATTAGCACGATTGCTTCTGGTCGACTGACACTGGTCTCTGTAGGTAATTGTCTCGGCACTTCCTTAATGCGAATAACGGTCGGTGGCACGGTCGTTAATTAAGATCCTTGCTGCTGTGCTTGTCAAAGATATGTTGTTTTCTTGCAAAAACAAAAGCAGGCTCACGAAGAAAACTGTCTGTTATCCGTCACATTGTTGGTGTACGTTGCGTTGGCCTATTTAATTTTTCCACTACCAGGACTAATTGACCGATGGCTGATTGCAAGTTTGTCTTGCCTTTTATATCTGACGAATGTCACTTGTCTGTTATCTGATAATGCACGCAGTGTATCTTAATAGTATTAAGACCAGATAATCTGGTCATGTGAATTATTACTTTTTATTCAGATAATTGATGTTCGAATAAACATCGTCAAAATACTCCGACATATCAGGTAATTAATGGACAAGTAGATATTACTGGAGGCCATTATGTCCTCAAAGCACGAAATTAATGCCAGTATAATGCAGTTGGTTTTGTATATGTGTTTTTCGCGTGTAAAACATATCGATAACAGTTATATCTGAATGTAAGTATACACACAATTCCTAAAAATAACGCTAAATGAGATAATGGGAAAACGGGCGCGTAACAGGTGGACCTCTGATGTCAAAAATGTTCGAAACTTCCCTTACAAATACTTTGGATTCCCTTTGACCCTAATGAAGTTCTGAATACACTGAAATCGTTTGGACAATACAAAAGATGTTCCATATTAAAAACTGCTTGTTTGATGCAAGAGAAACAATTTCAATACATTTGTATATTTTTGCATTTGTTGTGGTGCCCTTGTTTTGCGTGATCGTCATTACTTGTGATTGTCCTGTCTTGTGATTGTCCTGTCTTGTGATCGTCCCGTTTTGTCATTGTCCTGTCTTGTGATTGTCCTGTCTTGTTATCGTCCTGTCTTGTAAGCGTCCTGTCTTGTGATTTTCCTGACTTGTGATTGGCCGGTCTTTCGATTGTCCTGTTTTGTGATTGTCCTATTTTGTGATTGTCCTGTTTTGTGATTGTCTTTTTTGTGATTGTCCTGTTTTTGTGATTGCCCTGCCTTGTAATTGTCCTGTCTTGTAATTGTCCTGTCGTGTGATTCTCCTGTCTTGTGATTCTCCTGTCTTGTGATTGTCCTCTCTTGTGATCGTCCGGTTTTGTCATTGTCCTGTCTTGTGATTGTCCTGTCCTGTCATTGCCCTCTCTTGTGATTGCCCTGGCTTGTGATTTGCCTGTTTTGTGATTGTCCTGTTTTGTGGTTGTCCTGTTTTGTGATTTTCCTGTTTTGTGATTGGCCTCTCTTGTGATTGGCCTGCCTTGCGATTGTCCTTTCTTGTGATTGTCCTGTCTTGTGATTGTCCTGTATTGTGATCGTCCTGTCTTGTGATTGTCCTGTATTGTTATTGTCCTGTGTTGTGATTGTCCTGTACTGTGATCGGCCTGTATTGTTATTGTCCTGTGTTGTTATTGCCATGTCTTGTGATTATCCTGTCTTGTAATCGTCCTGTCTTGTGATTGTCCTCTTTCGTGATCGTCCTGGCTTGTGCTCGTCCTGTTCTGTGATTGTCCTGTCTTATGATCGTCCTGTCTTGTGCTCGTCCTGTTTTGTGATTGTTCTGTCTTGCGATTGCCCTGTCTTTTTTTGCCAGTGGTGTTCAGGGCGGATTCTGCGAGCCATACTAGAAGGAGATCCTTCCGGTGAGTGAAATTACCCCAAGTAAGGCGTAAAATCACACCAAAGCAATTTTTTGAAAACTAATTTGCTCACCTAGACAAACCACTTAAAAACATTTGATCTTATAATGTATTGATGTTTGACAATTTGAAAAGCTATTATATTGTATCAGATAATATCAAGGTAATATTTGTAATCACTCACTACAGCCATTACACATGTCTGTTTTTGCATTCAATATAACGCAAATTCTTTTAAAGATAGAAGTTAATGATCCGCATTTCATTGAAAAAAGATGCCTTGATTATGTTTGCGTTTTATCTTGTTTTGTGGTTTACATGGTTTGTTAGCTTTGCAGTAAATTATCTCATCTCTTCGCAAGTCCCTTGTAAATTGTCCACACTCCGATCACCTGACAGCGTGCTATTATATGATATTCTAGATAGAATCGTGGCAAACCATTGTGGTCAAAAGAAACGTTATAGATTTAATCAAAAATATCTTAGTTGTTTAGATTGACTGATTTCCAATCCAATTTTTCACTTCAGTAACTGGGAGTAATCATAAAGTTTGATTATCTGTAACACATCTCAGTGCTCATGTTTCATTTGTGTCTTGTGCCTGAAAGAATCATAAGGTCAACGGGAAAATCTAGGCCAGTGGGTACTTTCGCTTTATCGGACTTTTTAGATTACCCCTTCTGAGCTCTAAACTTTGACATCATATCTGCATTAATAAACGTGGTCAGAGACTGTTGGTAATACGGAAGTACATATCATTGTGAAAGGTCATATTTATTATAGTTAATATATCCTTAATTTCCATAGAGACGGTGTTAGTTATTATATAATTAAAGAAATTTCTAGTTATTGATCATTACTCGGGCAGCGAATGTTCTCGATGAGTTTGACAACGTAAACAGTTCCGAATCAACAGCAACAGATTTGTTTACACTTTTACAATGAGGAGACATGGACTACTGTTAGAATATAAACAACTCTGTTATATTTGCTATGTATTAAACTGTCAAGTGTGATGACTGGTTTAGCAGAGTTCATTTGCTCTTCTCTCAATTGATATTAGGCGGAAAGAAACAGTGAAGATCCATTTCATATACATGTAAGTGAATTACACTGGAGAATATTTGTCACCAAATCATAACAACAAAATAAGACACATTGCCCAGTTCTTAATTTAGTTGACTTATTAACTTTCTGCTAGGACTTGGATTAGACTGAGATAAAATTTATTCAAAACCATTGCAACCAGAGAAAAGACAATGTGTGTTTACGGTACATGGGTAAAGAAGTGTAAGAAGGATGGGATGCTTCTTTTTAAAATCATGTATCGAAATCGCCCGATAGCCATTTTTATTTTGGTGGAGGGGTGGGTTTTAGGGGAAGAGAGGGTGATCTTCAGATACAATGGTATTGATTTTCGCATGACCCATTTAATAAAATTTAACAGTTATATGAATTGTTGTTTCACAGAGTACTCAAAGTTCGCCCGAAGAACAATACCGTTGATTAATCACCAATACCTTCTTAGTAGTCTTCAATACGTACCTCCCTCACTTGACTTACTCCGTTAAAAAAGGCAACGCTTTCATTTTATCAGTGTTATTACGATGGGTTGTGTATATGTCAATAAAGTGTTCCCATTGTCCCTTAGTTTAACCTATCTACAGATTCAAGAGTGACCACCAATTAGATTGCATAGTCACTGATCTACTGTTTTAACCAGAGGTAAATATTAATAGTGTCTCAATTTAAACATGTATTCCTTTATATTTGATCTGGGTAATTGTTTTTCATTGTTTGATTGATATTTTACGCGGTATGTGTTCCCACATATCATGACCTGCCCTGCCAATCAGCCACGTTAATGCCCTTGCCTTAACTGGCAACAAACAAACAAAAACAGGAAAGTCACAGAAATAAAAAAACAAATACACTGATCATCTTCTTGTCGCTCTTGAATCTGAGAACTGGACAGCAGAAATCGAGTGTCCAAAAATTATTTCAAACGCATAATGCACCTTTTTGTTCAAGAGCAATTGCCCTTGAACTGATCAGCGAAATCCCAGTCAATGGATCTGTTGCACTTAACGTACATTTCCGCATTGTACGATGTTTGATTTTGTATACAAAATAGTATATATTGCGAAATCGTATTGATTGGAAAGCAATATGAGACCTTTTTGTTACCGCCCCATGGGAAATCAAAGCTTACAAATACATCCACGTTAAAGCATTTTGACAGTTTTATGGCACTAAAAAGACTAACATGTATTTGGTTTGTCTCAATCTGATTTAAATCAACATCCGCCAACTCTCTATTGATCCATTCAACTATAGGAACATCTGCCAAGGCTTTGGTAAGTTACATAATTTCCTTAAGGCGGATGAATCAGGGAAGCTGGGCGGAAAACATACTAGCCCCCGTAAAAACCAAGGTTGGTTTGTTTAGTGTTGCAGAGCATTTCAGATTATTGGCGATAGTCGATCGACTTATCTCTGACAAATACATGTAACTGATGTAAGCCGATACCTAAATCAGACATTACCTACACTGAGCTTATAGACTATGTGTTGACTGATTGTGTACTTTAATACCATTTTATATCAAAGGTCACGATCATTTTTTGATCACTGGTAACTGTCCGTTATATTCTGTGGGAACTCAAAACAATCAACTACAAACTTTCCTTACACTAGCATTTACAGGCTGGTGTGTACAGATTAAAGTGCCCGTATGGCTGAGTGACATTGTCGAGAAACGTTGACATTAACATAAACCTACTAATACATTTCAAACATAGTCGTAGCAAAATGATGGAAAATATGGTGAAAAAATAAAAAAGAATAAATATGCAATGACATTGATGGGTCAAATCTCTTGGTTTTTTCCCGATATTAGCACAGGCATACCGAAAATCAATCTATATATGTTCAGGCCAAGGAAGACAAAACCCGCATAATATACACTACGACGTTACCAACGAAACGTATATACATAAACAGATACTCTGTCTACCCTGTCAACAGCCAGATCACATAAAAAGGTACACAGCAAACTGATCCGACTTCTAGATTCCAAAAGTTTATTATTAAAACGGTGCTATAAGCTGGGCTACGGTCATAAATGTCGTTTTTTTTTTCTTTGTTATAGCGTTGTTTACATTCCTATGTTGCTAAACAAAATCTCAGAAGAAACCACTTTTGATTTTTGTTAAGAAGAGAACTTATTTTTCAATTCAATAGTCGTAACAAGTCCACTTAGATTGACGGATTTCCGATTCCATCGTACTTTTCTATAGCGGAAAAAATTACATCAGAATCAGACAATTATTAACAGTGATTATCTCAAGAGCAATACCTTGCGTTTTAAGGCGAAAACAATCTTATTATTAATCAAGTAATAATTGTACATACACTTGATTGGATATTTAGATTAACTCTTTGGAGATGAACTTTGATATCATTTCTCTGACAACTAATACTGATCGTTGACTATTGGCTACATTTAATGCGGTCAATATATCACTGCACAGAAAACTGTTATTACCATAATTAGATCACACAGGGAGCGACATTTTAATTATATCAGAAAACTTAGCAGTTTATTTTCCCACTAAGCAGTCTATGAGGATATATTAAACTATATGACTGTATGTATGTTTTCTCCACGAAATTGAATGCTGCAAGTCTTTTCCTAAAATGAAAATCAGGAAAAGTGTATTAACGCTTTTTTCTTGTTATCTACACGCAGCAAAATTTTCACTTTAATCAATTACATTTCAGGCCTTTAATATCTCATGTCATTGTATTACATAACTATATTTGCTTGACGAAAGTTCAAGATGCACATGGGAATTTCCAATGTTTCCAGATTGTGACATTTGAAAGGGCTGGTTTTTGTCTGATTGGTTGGTTTCTGGGTCAAGGTAGTTTATTAACCATGATATAAGCGGAGAGAACGATGTGAAGGTCATTGACTACGAGTAGTTAACATCATTTCACTATATGTTATTTCATTCTTCATGTTTCAATGTTGCTACACACTATCGCTGCACGGCCGTATGTAGTCAACAAACCTATTTTAGATTAAAAAAAACCCATCACACATTTCAACATTTGTAACTTGCCCGTTAGATTTACTGATTTCCGATCCAATCTTAGGCTTCAATAACAGGGGAATTTTAATACACAACCAGGAATTCATAAACAGAGATTAGCCACAGCGCATCTCCGTTGTTAATTACGCCTTAAACCTTAAGATGCAAACATTGCTATTGCCAATGAAAAAGTAAGTCTAGGTCACCTCGTAGCTGTCCTTGATTGGACTTTTTATATTTCCTCTTTTATGCTGAACTTTGACCTTTTTGTGATATAAAAGCCCAAAAGGTTACATTGAATGCGGTCAATATCTTTGCGACTCCTAGAGACATCATAATTATTAATGCTTTAAGAGACCTTTTTCACCCGTGGGCATTACTCAGATACTGATTTTACTAGATAAGGTGAAAACGCTTCAACACAATTCACCTCAAATTGCACAGAAAAACTGTAATTATTAAAATGAGTTTACACGTATACTTAAGACACGAATGACATTTCAATTATATTTATTTGTCCTGCAAACAGAGTTTAGAGATATGTTGAAATATATGATATTGCTTTTTTTCGGGAAAATAAATGATGAAAGTGTCTTTCCCACAAAAAAAAAATAAGAAAAATTGATTTCCCTTATTTCTAGTTCATTATAAACATAAAACTTGGATGTCATTTACAAGCGTTTAATTGCATGTTGACCAGTGCATTGAATAAGAATGTTTTGCACAAGTACAAGATTCGCCTGATGATATTTCAATAATCATACCTTGTGAGATTTTAGAAACTGGTTTGCTTCTTAATCGGTTCTGGTAGTTTATTATCCGTGCTAAGTGGAGATAACCATGTGAATGTCAATGGGACGCTACTTTCATTTCTCTGTTTGTTATTGAATTTCTCATTTTCCTATGTTGCTACTGACCTTATCTGCTGTATATTGGTAATTAAAAAATTAGAATAAATCCATTTTGGTAAAAAAACAAAAACAACCTACATGTATTACATATTTAAACTTTCCTAACTAACCCATTTATATTGACTGATTCCTTCAGATAAGCTAAGTGACTTAAGATGAAAACATTCGAATTATCAATCAAGTTATAATCTAGGTCACAGTGTACTTCCGCTTGGTTGGACCTTTTACATGACCTCTTTGGTGCTGAACTTTAATCGTGGTCGGCTACATTAAATGTGATCAATATCATTGTTTATCACAAACCCCGTCATTTATAATGCTCAAAGAGATAATTCTCGACAGTTAACTATACTCAGATATTGACTTAGTTTTAGTGTGTAAAAAGGTTTTATTACAGCTCCAAAATTCACCGAAAACTGTAATTAACATAGTAAGATCACACGTATATAACAAGGTGAGACATTTCAATTATATGAGAAAACTTAGCAGTTTAAGTTCCGGCAAGCAGAATATAAGGAAATGTTTACTACCGGTATATGATTGTATGTTTTCTCCACGAAAATGGAGTCTGCAAGAGTCTTTTCCTAACATGAAATTTACTAACATTTCAAGCTAATATCTCATGCTATTGAATTGTATAAGTATATTTGGTTGACGGAAGTTCATGATTAGCATGAGGATTTTCAATATTCCAATATTGTGACATTTGAAAGGACTGGTTTGTTTGCTTTGTTTGGTTTATGATTTCAATTAGTTTATTTACAATGCTATAAGTGGAGAGAACTGTGTGAAATTCATTGGCTACGGTCTGTTAACATCATTCAACTATTTGTTATTAAATTGTTCATAAATTGTTCATCGTCAATCAAGTGTCAATTTGTATACCCCTATTTATTCAAATGATATGCATCGTTTATCAATAGGTGTAAAGGGCCCAAAAGTCTGGAATAATCTTCCAACTCCTATGAAATTGATTCAATCAATTTCGCTATTTAAGTAAGAAATTAAAACGTATCTTTTGCAGCAGTCGCAAGGTTGGTTGTCCGCGGTTACGTAACGTCACTTTTATTGTAAATTTAGGCATACCTCTTTCCCTTAAATAAGTTTGAAGAACATTAAAAGCATTTAGTGAAATTAATTATTTATTTTCACCTTAAGCCAATATATTAATCTAATTTTCAGGGATAAAACAAGCCCTTTGGGGTTTTATTCCCGCCAATTTAATTTTAGTTTATACTTATGTTACAATCTATACTTATATACCTTTTCTTCTTTATAAATCTAATACAGTTTGATGTACTGGTATAAACTGGCTTTCTCGGATTGCTGCTGTCTGCCAGGGTATCATTGGCTTCGCTGTCTGTTTCGGCACCGCTGTCGAGTAGTATTTTACTGCTTGGTGGCGGTGTCGGGTTGGACGGCAGAGAGTTGCTCTCTAGACAGACTGGGGTTGCGGTCCGAGAAGACTGGTTCATATTGTGTATATTGTAAGTTGTAAACTTTTTTTTTGTTCGTGTACATTGGTAAAAATAAAGAAAATGAAAATGAAAAATATGAGTGATGCCATCACCACAGCGAGGAAGTACGACGTTCTGTTCTGGAGGGAAACCAGTCCTTCATTCTACTGTTTGGAGATGTGACCAATCCAACAAAAGTTCCTGATTATGCTGACAAAACTCAGTCATCACCTGCTCATCTGTAGCGAAGGCATTGTGTGGAGTTGTAATCCTGCATTATCTTTTGAATATGGAGTATTCACATCATGTTGCAGTATCATTTGACTTTATTTATAATATGTGCCTTGGTTGAAAACAACAAAATACTACACAAGAGTTAGAGAGTTTCTTCAGAAGTTATCTGAGGACAGC
>JARFOD010150357.1:0-12535 GCA_031763545.1 Mopalia muscosa | reverse complement strand
TTCAGTTTTAACGTACACTTCTCCTTTCTCTTCACCAGACATACATGGTATACACCTGTGTCTGAATTTGGTGACTCGGTTCGTTAGTCTCTTGGACCATTTCTGCTAAAGTAAGGAAATGACAAGATACAAAAGCGATGTACCGCTCACCGGTTCAAGTCCGACTGCGGACAATGCTACTTTCTGTTTTTTCCCATTGCATTTAGGCAGAACGAGCAGTATAGACGATCCTTCATCTAGGTGACTTACCCTTGAGTACTACAATAAACCCCAATCAAACAAACAATGGCCTAACTGGATTGTTATACCCTACTCTGAGACTGAAAGATAACGTAGGGTTATTCTTCACTTCCATTGTTTTCATGATAGCCTTACAAGCCTAAATAACTAGAAGCCCTTACCGTAGCCATTTTTCTTTTCTCTTGACAAACATCGTCTTGTTTATTCTCTATAATTCTAGCTTGTGGTGACTGATCCATTATGTTGATAACGTAATAGAACACAAGGGATACTGTAAACAATATCCTTCGATATTCCACGACGCTTTGCAGCCAACAGCGAACGCGAACAGATCAAAAGGTTTGACGTCATTGAAACGTCACACAAAGTATTACGCATACAGCTCTGTCATATACACGTAAGGTCACAATACATTTTAGCTTAATGCCATAATCGACATCTATTGTGATCATGTTTATACTCATTTGGTGTGACACCTTTATGAAATTATGTGAATTTGCCCCCCAAAAAGATCAGTTTAGATAAATTCTTTTAAATTATCTTGCAATAATGAAGATTGTCCTTCTCAGATGGGTTCAAATTGGGAAAATAGTATAATCTAGATAATTAATCTTTGATCCTCTTGTTGCAAATGAGCACAATGAGGAGAATGGAGGTTTTGCGTTCGCTTAGACCTACTCTGTAAAGTTATCCTGATCTCCACTTGTTTTAAACATATATGATAAAAAAAAATAATAAAAAATTCGCAAGCCAAAAAATAAAGAAAAAAAGAATTCAACTTATTAATTTGCACACGCATGCAAGAAAATGTCAAATTACTTGGTGTTAATTTTGACGTAAAACTTGATTTTAATTAACATGTATCATAACTATTTTTAAAGGTGGCCATTCAGATTAAAGTTTTAAAACGGTTCTCTAGAATTTTAGATTATAAGTGTAAATTAGCAATTTTTTTACGCTTTTTCATGACCAATTTTAATTACTGTACTACTTCATGTCTAGTCTTTTTGCAATTAAATCAAGTCTTGATCGACTTGAGAAACTACAAGTAAGAGCTATCCGGTTTGTTTTCTCCGACTTTACCTCCTCCTACAGCCAACTTTTCTCAAAAGCTAATGTTATTCCTTTTAAATTCTATAGAGCGATGTTCAATGCTTTAGAAGTTTTTAAAATTCGTAATAAGATACATCCTACCTATTTACACAATATCTTCAATGAAAAAGAAAGTGTTTACAATCTACGTGACAACAAATTGGTGCACATGCCCGGTTCAAAGCCAAATCTCTTGGCTATCAATCCTTGAGTTATCAGGGAGCAAAATTGTGGAGCCATCTGCCTAACTCAATAAAACAATGTCAGGCGGTCTCTGAATTCAAGAACAACCTAAATGACTGGTCTGTATGTACATGTTCGTTGTGCGAAGATTTACTCTAATCACCAAATCGTGTTTTATATTCATGTAATGCCTAATTAACCATTTTATTTTAATAGGTAGATTAATAATATTCCTAAAGTCCTCTATGGGGCACGATTTGAACTCGCTCCTGTTCTAACTCGGCTGTTTAATGTTTCCCTTTCAACAGTAATATTCCCAGATTGTTGGAAAATTGCAAACGTCACATCTGTATTTAAAAAAGGTGACCCATCCTTGGCCAGTAACTACCGCCCAATATCCCTTTCCGATTTGTGTTAGTAAAAAATTCCAGAGAGTCGTTTTCAAGCGTGTGTTTACTTTTTTGCGTGGTGAAAAAACCTTGTATCAGTATGGATTTCTGCCCAACACCTCAACTCTTGGATTTATATTTTGATATTGTTTCGGTAGCTACCAAACAGAAAGAAAACGATCAGCGATTTTATTTTTTATAATATTTATTGTAAAATAACAACAATGACAGTGATATACAGTATAGTATCCAATGGCAGAAATACTTGAAGAAATACAAGCAAAGGTAAGAGACAATTATAAAATTAGGCATATAAAAAGTAACTTAAAGTAACCTACAATTGAACATCCTATAAACCTGCCTTATAGTTGAGTCCAAAATGTGTGACTTCATTAACCGGCCTGTTATGACAGTCAGTAACTTCTTATAAGTCTATAGCAACAAATCCTTAGATGCACAGTTCCAAGATATGAAACACAGAATAGTTCTGATTATACCCACATCTGGGTGATCACCAGGTCCTCTAATTGATTGATTTCTATTTTTCCTCAATAGTTAGGATAATTCCCAGTCCTTTGGTATTTTTCAGATCCGATATATTAATCTCCTCACAGAGATATCAAGGCTAGGTTCAGAATGACTGGCTTGAGAATGATCCAAATCAAATATCCAATCTCACTTATATAGGGAGATCTAATTTTAGAATAACAACACATAGAACACTCTGGAAAACCTAATTTTACCCAATCAAAATATTTCAAAACAATTAGTTCTGCGTCAGAGAAACTACTAGAAAAATTAAAAGTAAACAACCTGTCATCGACCTGGTTAAAAGTGCATTGCTCAAGCTTCTAGCAAATTCAGTGTGAAAACAAGTCATGGACCTGTGGTGACTGATTACAACATGAACACTGGTCAAAATGTCAACAATGTTTCTCTGTTTACTATAAAGATACATGAATCTATTTATAACAAATGACTTAAAATCATCTTGAAATTCACTGTGTAATATTCTCTATTCAATTGAAGTTTATAATACAGTTTATGATTATTTAATAAACATGGATTATGACACTGTGGACATGCCTTGTCCATCATTTAAATGTTCTCCAGTTATTTACCTCTGGTGAAGCTATCTTTCTGGGGTCTGATTCAAACATCTAACAAATTGAAATTTCTAGGCCATGGTCATTTATGCTATATTAAGCAAATTATTTTTGTGTGTGTTTGTTTAGGGTAGGTGATCTTAGTTGCCATGACAACACAATACATGTACTTTCTGCATCCATCACTTTCACAATTAGGATGATTTAAGACCCAAGTATAATATTGCTTTTACTATATAGTTGTAATACATGAGACTTTGCTGAACATATTTGTGTATCCTTAACAATTATTAGTCGTTGACAATTTAAAACCAACTGAGATCGTAGTGTCCTATTCGACGGTGTGTAGATGGCACGAACCTCCACCAATCCCTGTACTAGCAGATGAGAAAAAGTCACATTCAAGTCTCAAAGGAAAAGAAAAAGAATCTGAGAAAGAAATGACTGCTGGAACTAGTAGTAGCTTACTTGAAGGTCAGTTTGATAATTAGGCATTTCTAAGTTTGCTTTTATTCTGTGTGTTTATCATCCATTTCTATATGGTTCCACTCTTATTGCCCAGCTATCATCATAGTAAGAATGGCTGATTGGAGACAGCTTTCTTGAAGGTTTGCTGCTCAAAGATCAAAGGATCAACACCACGGCAAACAGTTCAGACAGCTAGTCCTGTGAAACTACCCCTTTGTCTTATTGCACCATTCCTTAATGAAGCCCAGGGCTTGTCTTCCAGCTTGTTGTTCTTTGTTGCCAAGGATATGGCAAGTGGTTTCCTTCGCCCATTGGGATAAAATGTTATCAAATGATAATGAGTAATGAGTGAAAAAACCTTAAGTAGGATATAAATCTCCAATCAAACAAACACTCTTTATTAAAGTCTATGATTAAAAGTATCTGTGTAGACTTGTGGCAATATGCTATTCTGTTATTATTCTATCTTTCTCTTTCTCTCTATCCATGCTTTCGTAGTGGAATCCAGTGAAGGTATGAGTAGCTGATTAACCAGATATTTTACTTATATTATTGAACACTTTGGGATGTACTCTGTTTTTAAAAATGATATAAGATTGTGTCTTTGATAAGTAGTAGTGATATATTTATGTGGCATAGCCTAATATTTGCAATGTAAAAATTTTCAAATTAATATATAGTTTGTGTGCTAAATTGTGAGGTGTTACATTCATTCATGTCTATATCCTTCAAAGACAAAGAAGCAAATGTTCCAAAAACAATACTAGTCTTGTTTTATTTTTTATTTGAGACCATTCAAATCATCTAGAGTTAAATCTAGAGATCAGAACATTGGAATGATAGACTATTATAAAGATCCAATATCTTGTGTTTTCAGGCTCCACAGGAAAGGAGGTAGCCCCTCAGCCTATCACACCAGGTACCCTAGTGGCTGAGCCCTATTCCTGGAAGAGTTTGGTGACTGGTCAGCCTATACTCCGTCTGAGAACAACAGGAACCAGATCTGCTGTTCTAAATCTGCCGGCAGGGTCAGTGAATACTTTATTTTGAAATGTTTTTACATGCAATTATTCATTTTGTATGTAGAGCATACATGTAGATATTGCAAAGTAATAAGTTAATTTTCTTAAATACTTAATTTGGGTCTGTATAAAGTAAGGTACTTCTAAATAATTTCCAGATACCTAAGCCAACATGTAGTTGGAGCTATCTCTTGCCCTATGTTCTCAGCACTACGGGACAAATAAAACAAATCTTTTGTAGTGTGTAGCATTGATTTACTATATATACCAAGTACATGTATTATGCCCTGGACTTGTTTTGTAGTTTCAATGTTTATTGTCATTGAGCTGGCTCGTACACCTTCAGTGGGTGAAATAGCCTTAAGAGTGAGATTTAAAAAAACCATCAAACAAAAAATTAAACAATACCAAAGAATGAAATAACAAATATCATGCAAAAGCAGTATGAAATATTTGTTGTAAATTGCATTAAAAAGATTTTCTGATTCTTTCCTTGTAGGCGTCATGTTCTGAGATTTATGATGTCTGCCCCATTGGGGTACCATATACATCTATGTTCCACTGTGAACTTTGTGTTTGGGGAGGAAGATGCTGTCATGGGTCATCTAAAAAATGTAAGTTATACTCACTCAGAACCAATGGCAGCTCCGACTTGAGATTTTGACATTTTAAAAGAAATGCTGAAATATTGTGTGAGGTAATGATTAAACAAAGGGGAATCGTCTCATTACATAACAAGGACTAATGACTGAGGGAAATAATGTCCAATTTCATCAAGAAATAGATTTTGAATATCATGCTAGAGTTATTTTATATGGTGCCATACTATAAATTCTGTTTTCAAGTTTTTGTTTGTTTGTTTGTTGTTGTAGGAGAGCTGTAGGTTTATAGAGAATGCTAACCTGGTAATAAATTGCCTGGGGAAATGTATTCAGGGTTACTCAGAGACGGAGATCTTCACATCCTCATTTGACAAGTTAGTGGATTCACATTGCCCTTACAGAAAAGTCAAGCTCGCTTCAAAACAACACCATTTTGAGGTTAGTACTGTTTCATATCAGATTTAATTTCCATGATAGGCCAAAAAGTTGGTATTATAATTTTAAAGGGGGAAAAAAATGTTTTGACTTCATTACAAATGGGATTTTAAAAATTAAGATTAAAAACTAGCTTATTTGTGTATTTTGTGCAATCTCAAGAAGGTGTGCACTATACAAATGTATGTATACATTTATTTTTCCTCCAGATAAAACATTTTGAATTCGATATAATTTTAAATTGAGGTAAATCTTTTGTTTCAGGTGTTCAATGAGTCTCTATACGCGATGCTGAGGAAAGCCCTGACTGAAGTGATTACTCCTGATATGGTGATGGCATGGAGAGCGTTTAACTTTGATGTGACCACTAAATCTATACTGGGCTATCTTCCCAGTAGCAGACCAGGTCAGTGTCTATAAAACTGCATATAAATTAAATTCTTTAGAATTGAGTATCTGATCACAGATGGTGGGTGTGTACTTGCTGTGGCCCCAGTTATCTGTAAGGGCAGCAGACATCTGACTTGTTGGCTATTTGGTGCTGTAAATAAGAAGACTGTCATTCTATGTGTCCAGTGTTTGTGTTCTCTTGTCATTTTCTATTGTTTTTCAGGATGATTGTTGTTCCTCATCAGCCTGCTTGATATACAATCACATGAAACAAATAACCTTCATTGTTATACCTTATGTCAAATTGTTTTGTTCTGATTGGCATTGTCATTCAGCATTACACAAAACATGATGTATTAGTTCTATTGAAGTCGTGCAATAGCAATAATAAAATGTTGCACACTGGAGTGTAGGACATTGAAACTTATTCTTCTGTCCATCAAACTTATCTCCATTTCTTTTCCTCTTCGCTCACTTGAAAGTGTTCTCCAGTAAGCAGATGTCTACCCCGTCACATGAAAATGAAAAATAGAATTATAGTGTATGTTTTTTTGGTTAATGTTTACTATGAATGAAAACAGTTCCTAACACTGGAATGAGTACAGTCTATATAACACACCTTCTGGTAGATCAGAGGACGGCTACATTTTAATTAGGATTATAGTGTATGTTTTTTTGCTAATGTTTACTATGAATGAAAACAGTTCCTAACACTGGAATGAGAACAGTCTGTATAATACACCTGGACAATTTATGTTCAACACACATGAAGTACATGTACTTGAGCTGACAAGGCTTGATGTTTTATTCTCAAACAATCAGTATTTGTGCAATAAACCATTAATCCCTAATTAAACACGACAAAATTTAATTAACGTGTTCACTGGTGAATGATTCAGTCACAATCAATCAATCAATCAAACCAAAAGTAGGTATATAACTGGTTCAAGATTTTGTTAACTGGTCCCATACTTTGAGAGTTTTGTCTTGATTGTAGACTTCATGATGCCAGATTATGTTTGCTTGTTACTTCAAAATAATTCTTCATATTTCCATCAGCTGGAAACGTTAGAATGTGCTTCGCAGTGCTGTAACTTTGAACATATGATTTGTTTTTATTTTAGCCACTGGAAACACAAGTCATCGAGGATCTGCTAAAACCAGTAGCAAGAAACGTAAGTAATCTGAAGAAATAACTTAGAGACACCTTCAGAAAATCCAGCAATCTCCACCTGCATTTCAGCTTTAATGCTTTATTCGGCTTTAATTGCTTCAAATTATTACAATACATTAAACATAGATACCAGCTTTTCTAGTTAGAAATACCAATAATTACAATTTAAATGTACTGTTGTCAGGTATCTTAAACTCTTATATATAGTTGCTGCTATAGTTAACAAAGATTATGTAATTTATGTTGATAAATAAATGTCATTTTGTATCTTTCTGAATTTCTGTATATTGTTTCGCTGTTTTTGTGAGAGGGTTGTTTTTTTGTCCTAATTTAACAATGTGATATTGTTATATTTCCTGTTATGGAAATTTACCCCAGTAACAGTTTTGAAATTTGATTACTTTCTGTAACTAAGTGGAAATTATTATTTTGTATGACTGTATTTAATATGCACAAATTTATATTGTATTATGACACCAGGCATTTCTAGCTAAGGCGTGGATTCCTCATATAAGTCTATGTAATCAAGACAATGTCTAGATCAACAGGTCTTACAGTGGTCGACTTAGCTTATTTGTTTCCAATGCTTTTGCATCATTGCTGCCACCACAGATTTTATTATCTTGCTTTTATAGTCTCTACTGTAGAGCAGTACTCTTTTCCAAGATTTACACTGCTGTCTGCTTTATTTTGATCTTTATCACTGCCATAAAATACGATCTTCTTTCTTTTCTTTTCAAATATGTAAATTGCTTACTTTTTAGAACTCATAAATGTGCCAATAATCAACATTTGATGTTTAAGAAAGTACCAACTCCAAAACAATGACGTTGATTTTATACTTTATGTTATTCGAACCTACTGCTTCAGCTGTGAAAATGCCTGGTGATTTTAAATGTTGATTCATTATTACCACGTGTGTTCTTCCCACACAAACCACCGTCTAATCCATGTCTTCTAATCTCTCTTCCCCATACTAACAACCATTCTAGATGCCACTGCTCCCCCAGTAGAGGGTAGGTAATTTGAAAGAAACAAATTTCAATTTAATTAAAATTTGTTGATTAATTTGACATTAGATGCTTCAGCTCTAATGCTAGCTTTTATTAAACTGTTACAATATTATTCATAAAGATTACTAAAATACCATATGATTTACAAAAGTTGTTTTATACCATAGTGCCTAATAGTTCTATAGAGAAAAGTTTAATTAAAAAGTAGTTCATTTGTTAGAAATCAATGTAATGATTTTTTACCTTAATTCTTTACTCAATAATTGAGTATTTATGTAAATATGCGTTCTTTTTTTAAATTTTTTTATGATTAACCCATGCATGGTGCATGTGGAATTAAAATGTTAAATTTTCTTTTAGAACCAGAAAAAGTAGAAAATCCATGGATTGCCAAATACATGTAAGTAACTTCATCTTGCTTATGAAAGTTTCTGATAAGTTTTCCTTGACATACTAGTACTTGACTGACAGCACAAGGTGAAAATGACATCTTTAAAGGATTAATGTTAGACACGAAGCAATGGAGTAAATAAAAGTTTCTTAATTTTGAAATAGCTGGATTGTGTAATTGAATCTAGGTTAACTATGTGGTGGTCTTGTGCATTACTTCTCTTGATGTGTCCACAGGGAGCCGTCTGTGGATGAGCACATAGCTGCAGTGAAGTTACAGAAAGTTTGGAGAGGTTACTGGGTGAGGAAAGTCAAGTCTGCTAGACAACCAGGTATGTCTTGTTACAGGAATTAACAATTCTCAGTTAAGCGTTAAGCTATTTTTTGTGCTTTATCCACAGCTTAATTTTATGTTAAAGATTACACATATATTCATGTTACTTTATAACATGATTAATTTATGAAATTACAGTATTTTCAATAGTTTGGATCTTAGCTCAGAAGTTTTGTGCAATGTTGAGTTGGCCTTATCTCAGTAGGCAAAAATATACTCAACTAGTATCTTAGTGTTACTCAAAATTACGGAAACTACTGCTGATGATCATTTTCTGAATAAAGATAAAAATCACTTTACATGTATAATGGGAGTGTTGAAATGTTAAGAGGGAAACATTGCAGGTTGTTCTTTGATGCCAATACAGTCAAGATTCATGACATGTGTACCAATGTGAGAATGGATATATGTGTGTGACATCCTATAAAACTGTCACTATGATGAATTTTGTGATGTCAGAGGATGGGCTTCTATGATAAAATTACCCCCCTTGCCAAGTTTTCTTATAGTGATCATTGGAATACACCGCTGTCATATAAGTGAAATACCCTTAAGCATGGCGTGAAACACTAATCAATTAATCAATCAATCAATCAATCAATCATTCACCTCTCATTGAGATATATAAATTTAGAAGTATATCCATGATGGAAATGACTTACGTAGTTAAAATTTGAGTTCTTGTAAAACTCACTAAATAAGAGATTTAATGCCTCTTTATCGTTACAAAATGTCCTGTGCAGGTAGGGTGCTCTTATATATACCAAATTGTTATTTGTTATTTCCACACAGGTACAGAAGAACATGCTAAAGCCAGTGAGAATCTTCAGAAAGCCTGGTCTCTGATAGAATCTAACGCAGAAGCACATGGACTCTTTCTCTTTAGGTAAGAAAACATTTTCCACCAATTTATTTACTTTCACCAGGGATTGAGCCAGAGATCTTAGACAGAATACAGCAACCCACAACAGGAATTGACCTCGACTTTTACCCCAAAACTGTTAGTGTCTCTACTTGAAGTACTGACAGTCTTAAAATAAAATTGCATACAATATGTATCTAGATATTATCATCAATTGTATATATATTACAAACCAGTTGATCCACACTACCTTTGCCAATTTGATTAAGTTAACAAGGATTCCTTCCTGTTTCTATCGTTATTAGGCAAGGAACAGTGTGAAGTGGCGAATCCATCGTCATGTAAGAGAAATACCCTTGAGTACGATGTTTAACCCCAATCAAACAAACAAAGAAATTAAATATTCAGTTTATATCAGTATTTGTGACGGAAGGTTTATTTTGATTATTTGTATACTGTTTTCTTCAGGCACATGTTTACAGCAGACCCAGAACTGATGCCTTACTATTCATTCTATAAAGATGAATGGAATAAAATCTCATTTGAAGATTATCAGGGAAATTATCCAGACCAACCCCCCAATACATGGTTTGTGGTATTCAGGTACGTTTGGAGGTGTCTCTTCAAATTGATTACAGTTTGTATAGGTTTTGAATCTGCTAAAAAAATCCTCCACAGAGAAGCATTTGTTTTGTTAGCTTCTTTCAAGTACACCTTTTGTTTTTAAGACAGGGTAAGAATCAATTTGTAACCATATCCCAAACTTTAACTGCATTGACTTCATTGTTTTTTTAACAGTCTTTTTTCATATTTTAATGGATATATACTTATATATCAAAGATAAAAGAAGTGACATTCCAATTGTTTTCCAGGGAAATATTTTATGTTCAAGAGGAGATGTTGGCAGTGCCTAAGGTCTATGTACCTATTAACACATGTATGTTAAGGGTGATAAACAATGACACAGGAGAGGAGATTCCTCGAGTTTTCCACAAGGTGGCCCCACATGTCTATAAGAGAAACAAGGTATGTTTGTGAATAGTTTTTTGTAATAATCATTTTTAACATTCAAATTGTTTATTTTTTGTATGTGTATTTAAGAAGAATAAATACAATTTCTCCTAAACACAACAGATCCAGTCAATTATTTCTCTCAAGATCTTTCATTTTTTCGATAAGATGAATTTCCCACTCCAACTACGGTTGTTTGGGTTTCCGTAGATGTTTTTGAATGTTTAACAATGTTTCTCTTGTCTCTGACCTTTACAGAGAGGTTACACATTTGTTGCTGATGCTCGCAGCACAGATTTGGCTCTGATGGCTAACAAATGGAGGATGAGATTAATAGGATCTTTGAGTCTGTTACCTGCTCCAGCCAGACCCGAGGTCAACTGTAGCTTCCAGATGAAAGAGATTAAAGATTATTACCTTCCCAATAACAAAAACATCATCTTCCGGTAAGAGGCCATTTTGTCACTTTTCTCTGGTTATATAGTGAGTGGTTGGGGAGAGCTTCCTGCTGTCTTGGTGCTCCGAGCGTGAAGGTTTTTGATGTCTTTATATTGGATCCTCTGATTTTTCTGAATTTGTCCTGTCTTGAAATTCGTTGTTGCCAGTGGCATCAAGGGTGATTTCCATTCCCTTGTTGGCTGGCACTCTGTCATCTGAGTGAAACAGCATTAACATCAACCAAACAAAACAATCCAGCAATGTGGGGACATCTTTCATGGCCTTACAAACTTTACCCCCTCTCTATGATCCAAAAATTAGTCCCTTTTCAAATCTCAAGGAAAACCCGCCCCGTGAGGGAGCGGGTGGGCCATGGCCCTGCAGAATACTCCCTCGGCTTGCTCGGTCGATCGTAAGAGGCAAGAAAAGAGGTTGCTTTCTGTTGCACTGGTGTTCACAGAGCTACATGTAAAGGGTAACAAGAAGCAGATTTGTTTGTGATGTCCTGTTTTTGTGTCCGTCGTCATATAAGTGAAATACCCTTGAGTACAACGTTAAACACCAATCAAACAAAACCCAAAGCGAAAAGCAATGAATGCTTTTTCTTCGTTAAAGCGATACTCCCGGCTGAATTAACCCATATATCCCTTGAAAGGTTACCATTAAATATACTTAAATATGACATCGACATCGTTTCTTCAGTTAATAAAATAACCCAGGGATAATAGATATTTTTATTCCTACGACCACTGGTAGCTGACATTTTGTGCGTGGCCAGCCCTGTCTATGATATCACGCGACTAACACTCTTCTGTGTTACAGGTTAATAACATGTGTAAACCAATGACCTATATAGATGACTCAAAAGTTTGAACAGTCGACTCTACAGGTCTTGTGACGTAGGCACTTATTTTAAAAAGAAAGATATTTGATTGGTTAATATTTGTGTAGCTCTTCTGTTAAATGATGAAAGAACCAAGATATAAATTTGACTGTAGTTTGTGCATTACCCAATATTTAAGATTCGATTATAAAATGGGTATAGCTCGATTAGAAAATTACACTGCATAATTGAACACAAGAAATGATGCCCATTTTACCTATATGTATTTTAGTGCAGCCTGGAGTTTCGCTTTAAGGAAGTGAATATTAACAATTTTCACATTATTTTGGGGTAACACTTAGTTTGATGAGATTTTAGTTCTGAAAATTTTGCAGGAAGAAACTCTTCCAAGAAGAATGGCCAGCAGTTAATCTGGAGTTTTATTTTGTAAGATGTATTCTCAATGACTGTTGCTTTACATCAGACTCTCTTATAGCTATAGTAGAATAATAATAATAATTCTTTATTTCAGACACAAAAGGTCCATATAAATACAAGATAAA
>JARFOD010150346.1:0-12535 GCA_031763545.1 Mopalia muscosa | reverse complement strand
GCCTTGTGATCCTCTTTAATGAATGATAACCAGAGTTACGATAAGATTATGAAAATGGAAATTAATGTATTGTATTAGCGGATTAAATGTAGTAAAGCTTTGAGCTGCCAGCCCCTGAAGATGTGTAGTCATTCCACATCTAATGTCATCACGAAAAGATCACCCAATATATAACTCATTAAGAACCGGGTAATGTTTATTGCTATAAACACCAAGGTATTTCAATTGTATGTACTCCCATTAAATATCCAAAGTCATAAAAACATAAATATCAAAGGTGTATAAGTTAAAAAGTCACATAAAACAGTGATAACAAATCATGATATTAAGAAATACTGAGTGTGCCAAAAAAATTACATGGAAATAAATTCAAAAGGAATTTGATGTTAAGAGACAAAGGAAGGAGAAAAAACATTTACAAAAAGTGACAGACATGAAAACTTCATTCACACATAAAACAGATTTAAAAAATGGTAACTGAAATATGTGTTTTCTTTACAAAAGAGAAATAAAATGTCGTCACTTTTTATTTTTTATTTTTTTTTTTTTAAAATACTAATTATAAACAAATTCTGAAAAATATACATGTGTAGTACTACATGTAGTATTTACATGCATAAACAAAATAAAATCTATCCAGAAGAAAATTATCAAATTGAGTTTTGCGGCTTTTGCCTGTGTTTTCATTAGAAAAAAAAACTGCACAAATGTTGTCATGTTTAGGGTCATCTGTGTTTAGTTAGTGGTTTAGTAAATGCTACATGTATTTTACAGCATGAGAATGTGAAATGTATTGGAAATTAAAATTTCTTTGGGGCATCCAAAATAATATATTTGTTTCCGGTAACAAGAATAGAAAAAAATTTGTGGGTAGGTTAGTAGGCAATTAACCATTTTTAAAATTAATAACAAATCACTAAGGTTTTGGAAAATAACTACATTATTATGGATGGCCTTGTTGACAATTTGAATAAAAGTAAAACCACTAGGGTTATAGGAAACAAATACATTAACATGAATGGCCTTGTAAATTGGTTTGTTTGTTTGATTGGGGTTTAACTTCGTACTCAAGGGTATTTCACTTATATGACGACGTGCCAGCCTAATGGGTAAAGGAAATCACACTCGACATCACTGGCAACAAACAAAGACAGAACGGGACAAATACCGGACAACAACAACAGGGTGCAATACAGACACCACAAACAGATCAGCTTCCTGTTCCCATTTAGCTCTGAAAGCACAAGGGCAACATGAAGCTCCCTCCAACTACCCGCCCAGGGCAACATGAAGCTCCCTCCAACCGCCCGCCCAGGGCAACATGAAGCACCCTCCAACCAGCCGCCCAGGGCAACATGAAGCTTCCTCCAACCACCCGCCCAGGGCAACATGAAGCTCCCTATAACCGCCCGCCCAGGGCAACATGAAGCTCCCTCCAACCACCCGCCCAGGCCAACACGAAGCTCCCTCCAACCACCCGCCCAGGGCAACATGAAGCTCCCTCCAACCACCCGCCTTTGCAAATTGGAGTCTAGAGAATATGTACTCTGAGAATGCCTGCCTTCTTTCTTTGCACTTACCTAATAGGTAAAATGATGTTTTCCATTTTTAAAACTGTTTGTTTTATTTGAGTGTTAAGCCATATAAAAGTATATGTAATGTTATTTCACATAAATAAAGGTATGCCAGAAAGGACTGTGAATCCACTGGGCCCTAGCCATCATTGGCAACACAATTAACTCACAAAACACAAAGACACCACAGATCAGTTTAGAATTGACCCTAGGCTAACACGGAGCTTCCTCCCAACCACTGGAAAAATCAGTGAGACAGACAACCCTAGACATTACTGGCAACAAACAATTACATGACAATCACAAAACGTAATACAAAGACACCACAACAAATCTGTTTATCATTGACCTTTAGTTTAGAGACCACTAGGTCAACAGAGAGCTTCCTCCCAAATGCTGGAAAAATCAGTGAGAGAAACCACCCTAGACACAACTGGTAACAAATGATTACATGACAATCACAAGACGTAAAACAGACACCACAAACAGATCAGTTTAGAATTGACCCATAGTTAAGAGAGCAGGCTAACAGGGAGCTTCCTCCCAACCACAGGAAAAATCAGTGAGAGAAACCACCCTAGACATTACTTGCAACAAACAATTAAATGACAATCACAAACCGTAATACAAAAGACACCATGACAAATCTGTTTAGAATTGACCTTTAGTTTAGAGACCATTACGTTAACAAAGAGCTTCCTCCCAAATGCTGGACAAATCAGCGAGAGAAACCACCTTAGACACAACTGGTAACAACAATTACATGACAATCACAATACACAATACAATGACACCACAAACACATCAGTTTTATATGAATGTTGACCCTAAGTTTATGGAGCACTGAAAAAACCTGACATCCTCGGTAACAAATGATGACAATACACACTCAGGGTGCAAAACATGTGGAAAACTCTTGTGGATGATACTACATTGCCCAAGAGGGGCCAGGAAGCTCTCTAACACCCCTTAAGCTCAGCAACCTCAAGCCAAGCACCTGCTTACCACTGAGAAACTACACATAGACTATTGAAGCAGGTAATTAAGGTATGTTGATATAAACTCTCACCTTCTGTCCGGCAGCAGATAGAGTTTACAATAAGGATTCCTAGGTTTGTCAGCGGCCGGTAGCTGAAGGTCTAAAGCGTTGACTATCGTTACTACCAGTTGATAATTCTGTACATCATACCATAACTTAATCTGAAAATAAAACAACCATTTTAACTTTGCTTGATTGGTGTTTAACACCTGGTTAATGTGCTTCACTTAATACACACAAGGGTGGTCGCACCTCTTTGTTAACAGTGCCCCAACCTAATTATAACTTTTGTTTGTTTATTTGATTTATTACAGACTTAACTCGTACTTAGGTTTTTTTCACTTCAATCACTCGCCAAATCAAAAATATCTTATTAAAATTACACCTTTAATTAAACATTAACAAAAGACACTTAAAAACAAGAAAACTCAGTAGTTTCTAGAAAATTATTGTAGTTCCTATCTCAAAGTAAACAGGCCAGTCCTGCACATGTTTTTGGTTGGTGCAGAGAGTATGAAGAAATGTTAGCCCTTTATTGACAGATGTGTTTTATAAATTTTCCTACATTGCTAAGTAAAAAGGTGTCCAATGTTCTGTGAAATCAAAATAAAAACTAAGAAAATAATAAAGATCAACATTATTCAAAGGTTATTCAAATAAATTAAATTCTTTATAAATAGATAATAAATGTCATCTGATATCTTAAAGTATACAAAATACACTTAGTTTAAACGGGTCAGAACTCACTTGTATTTTTCCTAAAATTTGTGGATTTACCCCCCTGGTGCCAGCAGAGCTTGGGGATCCAGGGGAGGTAACTTTGACACTTGGCCGTGATCTCTGGGATACAGGAAGAGAATCTTTTACATAATCTGAAATAACAGATAATACCATGATTAATTATTATATTTAAAGCTGTGAAATAGTTAGAAAAACTAAATCAATGAATAAAACAGAACACGTAGACAAGATACAGTGCAAACATTTGAATCAACAGACTAAAGTATTTGTTTGAGGACTAAATATTCAATACAAAAAGTATTGTTTTAAGTTAATCAGTGTATCAACAAAAAAAAATTTCAAATTTACCATTTTGATAACTGATTTGTTTGAATCCAGCAGAAATCTCACTGACACAGAATCAATAAGATCTACATAAAAACAAGTTTGTACATTTTTATCTTTGTTGTTTTATGCTTAATTCTCATATTAAACAGCAGTCTACATACTGCAGTATCTAATACTGTGTTAGTAAGTTTCTACTTTACAGATTACTTAGTTAAGGATTACTGGGAGGGTATTATATATTGGATATTAGTGTAGAGAAGCAAAAAAAAAAAATTTGATAGATAAAGCTAAAATATTGAATTTATCTACCATGTAAAAAGTGTAGATTTGACCATCATATTTGACAATAAATTATCAAATATTTAGTATAAATCGTAAGGGAAAGAATTATCTGATTCAGATAACCATTAAGTATACTTTACAAATAAAATGAAACTGCTGTGTTAACTCTATTGATCTCCAAAGAAAACATGAATGTTAAAATTGGTCAAAATTTTCCCCTGGTGTGAAGTGATTTGCACGGATAGAAAAATAATGTTCCTTACAAAATATACCATGAAGAGAAAACATTACTCTCTTTTGGCCTGGGGATGATTTGTTAGGGTAATGCACCCTGAGACTGGCTGCTCAAAGAATTTAATCCATTATTCCATAATGTCAGAGCCACATTGAATGTCTACATTTATTGTAAATCAAGTATCAGGGATTAAATCAGATGCTAGCCACTAATAATGTTTAGAGTAATAGGACCTAGAAGTCAGAGAGACATGCAACATATTTCTCTAACTTGTTTAAGCGGCATTTAGATTTGTTTGTTTGTTTGTTTGATTGGTGTTGAATGTCGTACTCAAGGGTATTCCACTTATATGATGACTGATTGTCCTTTTCAAACTGTACACAGTCTTATTACAGTGGAAAACCGAGAGGAAGCCTCGTAAAAAAACCACCCCGCAATTGCCAGAGCCACAAGGTGTGACTCATATACCCGATGGTCGACAGGTGGACTCGAACCCGTGAATGGTAAATCAAAGCAGCTTTAGTTTAGGAAGCGCACTCGCTACCACTAAGCCATGGCTGTGGGCCTAAGTGGCATTTTGAAGCTGGGATAACTTAACAAGCAAGACTTTATGGATAGGCGTATAAATAAATCCAAAAGTTGAAAATCCTTAAAGTCTAGCGGGTTTTGAAACATTTTTCTCAAATTATTAGAGGAAAGAAGTCTTTGAGCATGACACTGGCAGTAATGATTGATTAGCGTGTTACACCATATATTGTTGTTGTGTAGAAGGAATGAAGAAAGGATCAGAAATTAAACAGTTAAATAGTTAATGAAGATTAGTTTGTTAATAAGCAAAGCCACACACTTGTATTCTTTATGCAGGTGAGAAACTGCACAAAACTTTAGGTTAAATTTCAGTACAAAAAATATATATTAATGGTCACCCAAGATTGACTTTAACAGGCGACAAACAACTTCTTATTCTACAAATCTGAGTGTTTATTGGTAGAGAGAGGAGAGGAAACCTTCACCCATAGAAGAGATCAATGAGAGAGACTACAATGTTACTAAATCCAGTTTTAGACGGATTCTCTTAGACTAACAACCCGGGGAAAACTTTAGTTAAGATATATTTTGTTGCATTTTCAACAAAAACTCAATAGATTTCTACATGTCAGAGAATGCATTAAGTATCTAGATTGTATAGTATCAACTCCAAAGAAAGATAATAAATTCATTTTCACTCAATATTTGAATATGTCAGCTCTATTATGCCATCGTTAGAAGTTAATGATGCCAAAGTATTCAGGTAAAATGAGTCTCTTTCTTCAAAGTTCTACTAGTGGGTACATGGTTAGGACCCTTATCGCAAAGTTATAATTATAAATTAATAACATTCATTGAAATGTTATATTCGGACACATGGCATCTAAATAAATCGTGAAGAACATTGGAATCACTATCCATTTTGACTCGGTCAACCTTTATTGAAGTTCTAATCATGAGTCAGTAAAGCATGCGTTTCTACTAGATTGTCCAGGTAGATAAGCCATGCAGGTTACTGAGGTGTACTGTAATTAGACTCACCACCTGTATTCAACCACCTGTAATTGCACATAAGGGCACAGAAAAAATAAAAACCAAATGAAACTGAATCAAAAACAATTAAATTAAATAACTAATCCAAATTAAAAGTTAATGTAACGGAAAATAAAAACAGAAAAAAGAAGGTTTAATGTTCTGTCACCAAAACTACCATCCAATCTATTTCTGAAAAATATCTAACTTTCAAATGTTACAAATTGTCTGAGGAGAGATCGTCGATACGGACCATACAAACTACAGGTAGACTAAACATTTTTGATAAATTTACATATACAGAAGTTTTCATCCATGAAAAATTGGACAACTGCTTTCGCAGTACAGACTGATGCATTACCAAATCCCTTGTATGATTGATAGATCGATTGATTAGTGTTTTACGCCGTGCTTAGGGGTATTTCACTTCTATAATGGTGGTAATTGCAACAATAATTGACACTAGCACAACCACAAGGTGTGAAATGTTTTGATATGCTTGGAAAGTTATCTCCCTGAGTAGTGCTAAGCGAAGACAGCATTGCTACTCTTTAAAGCGATATTCCGGGCTGCAATAAAATGCATATAGGTCAAAGAAGCAAAAATTTTTGTGTTCAATTCCGCTCTTTATTTTTCTAATCCAGCTATATCAATTTTATAATTGGATCTTAAACAATGGGTAATGCACAAACTACAGTCAAATTTATCCACAAGGCCATGGTTAGGTTCTTTTATCATTAAATGGAAGAGCTCTACTAATATTGACCTATCAAATATCTTTCTTTTCAAAATAGGTGCCTACGTCACGACACCTGTGGAGTCGACTGTTTAAATCTTTGACAGCTGACACCAATGACCTTTATTAGGTCATTGGTTCACACATGTTGTTAACCTATAAAACAGAAGAGTGTTAGTTGAGTGACGTCATGGAACGGTTTGGCCATGCCCAAAATGTCAGCTGCCAGTGGCCGTAGGAAGGTATATATCTGTCATTTTATAAAATGAAGAAACGATCAATCGATGCCATATTAAAGTATTTTTAAGGGTAACCTTTCAACGGGTTATTTCATTGGGGAGTATCGCTTTAAAAAAAAATGCCCTTTGCCAATGGACTGCATCTAATGAAGTAATTGATGAATTCAAAGACATCATGTTAGATGTATCAGAAAAGACTTCACTGTTAGTTGACACAGCAAAACAATATTTAACATTTTCACTCAGTTTAATTGCTTTAATTTCACTGGTTTATCAGATATCAGAAGCTGGGTTAAATGATGGATTCAATAAAATATTATTTTGCCCTCACCACCCATTAAACATCCAAATATTCCACCTAGCCCATGACGGAATCGTTTTCGGTGTCGTTTTGATCGGGGAGTTAAGCCATTATCAACAACAGTCTCTTCCCAATGGACTCTTTTCCGCTGAGGTTTAGAGTTTATATCAATGTCAAGGTTGTTCACAATATCAAGGTCAGACTTCAGTCCAAGGTCATATTTGAACACAAGGTCCAAGGACACGCTTGTAACTAGGCGAGAAAAATGTGTACAAAATGTGCAAACAAAATTAACACAAAACCAGAGTCCAACAAAAGTAGAATTGAAAGGAAATTCTCTTGAAGATTTTAAGAAATTAATAGAACTTAAATTTGATGTATTGTTTTTTTTAAAATAAAATATTGTCCAAAGTTAATTTTCATTTATCTGTAATCACTTACAGAAGTACACCAAAAAAATTAACAAACATCGATTTCTGAACTTCCAACTAAAATTTAATTCTGATCATTTTAAACTACCTTAAGTAGCTAATAGGTTAACCTGCTAAAGGCTCATTTTGAAACAATATGCTTGGAATCCAAATGAAATCTGCATTTCTCACCCTAGTATAGGAACAATGTCTGAATCATCCCTAATTCTTGTTAAAACCTCTAAAGAAGAAAGAAGGTTTCCAAGCCTTAAGTCATTCTGTGAATTTGTTTTCAAATTATCTCATTCACAAAACATGCAGACATGAACATTACTTGTAAAATTATGCAATGACGGGCATATTGTTTTGCAAAATTTCGTCAAATACGAACCCAATCTGATCTGGAAGCTAAAGGAAGGTTTAGTCCAACTTCCAATTAATTTACTATTTTTGTGTTTTTTCACCTAATCATGTAATAGATCGACAGTTGGACAGGTAGTGCCCTGTTCCCTGTACAAAATAGGTGGGACACAAAAACTAAAAATAACAATTTATGTAAAGAAAATGTAGGTTGCAAATAATAAAAATTTGAATGACTACAATATAAGACAATATAAATTCGGATACATTTAAAAAATAAAGCGATAACATGTCATAAAACACCAGAGAAAAGAAAATAAATAATTTAACCAACATTTATAATCAAGGGAGGTAATAATCCCAAAGGGAAGTTACTCTAATTACCATACCTTTGGCGTGGTCTGTGGTAACCCCTGGAGGGACCTCTCCATGTCTGCAATTAAAAAAGTATTGAAAATTATATTAAATAAATAATACAACAAAATGATAAGAAATCAAATTTGTACTGCCTCCATTAATGATGATTTAGATTAAAACAATGTTAAATATTTATGAAAAATAAAAAGTTTTGGACAATTGAATGTTTTAAAGTTATGAAAAATATTAACAATAAAATTTTAGACTGGAAGTGAAAAAAAACCCCGAAATCTACATGAGATTGATTATTGTACCTGGCACTTCGATGAACTATTAACTCTACTTGTGGCTCTTGTTTTGATTCCAGGATAATCTCGTAGACCTCCTCAAAGGTGGCACCTTGCAATGGACGTCCGTTCCATTCTACTACTTCATCACCTGCACACATAGATAAGTGAATAAGCATTTGATTGAGGATAACAAGAGTAACAGAAAAGTCTACAGCGTTGACTGTAGATACTGTGATACGAAAAATGTTTATTTATATTATAGAAATTACTTTTGCTTGTCTACACCTATACCTGAAATAGGTGACTGAGGTTATGTACGCATAAGTATTCGACAAGTGGAGACCAGCAAAACAAATTACAGACCAGTTGTAACTGATAACTGAACAAAAATTATTTAAACCACACTAAGCCTAGGGTACAGGCTTTCCAAATTAGAGACTGCAAGCTTGAAAATATTTAAGTTTGTTTGTTTGTTTGATTGGGGTTTAACATCGCACTCAAGGGGTATTTCACTTATGACGACGGATTGTCCCCTTCACACTGTTCCCTGCCTTAGTACGATGGGAAACCATCGCAATACCCTGCGATTGCTGGAGCCACATGTGGCACACTCATTTACCTGAGGGCCAACAGACGGATCCAAATATTAAAGTTTGTTTGATTGATTGATTAAGGTTTAATGTCGTACTCAAGGGTATTTCACTTATATGACGATGAATTGTCCCTTTCACACTGTTCCTTGCGTTATTACGATGGAAAACCTTGAATAAACCATACCCAGCGATTGTCAGAACCACATCTTGTGACTCACTCATATAGCTGAGGGTCAATAGACTGATCCATATATTAAAGAGAGTGTCTACTTACCAGAGCGTAGATGGCCGACTGTATCTGCTATACTACCCTTCTTTACTTTGGTTATAAAGGCTCCTAGTTTACTGGAAGAATCAGACCGGCGACCACCTATAACTTTTAAACCTGGAGAAGAGAGTTATTTAAATATGAGGCGGCTGTTTGATTGGTTGGTGCAACATACTTAGCTAGAGACCTATTCAACTATTATTTGAACCAGGCAGATTTCTCAAAATAGTTAACATGACTTGAGTGATTGATTGCTTGGAAACTAATGCTTGGATTCTTTTCTGCCAGGGGCTTAGCCAGAAACAGAAGTAGGGTGTCCAAAATTATCATTTTGCTTCACTTTTCATATCACTGGGTGTCCAGTTTTGACAGTTTTCCTATCTCCTGCATGTTAAAGTTTCTTAAAACAGAGTGGCGAAATGAAACAATTGTTCACTTCCGGGTGTCCATTTGGACAGGTGGCGGGTGTGTGCCTAAGCCCTTGGTGTCCACAGTGCTTAAGCATGTTTCACTTATATGGAGGCAGTGTACGTATTCCGACAATAAGTGACATTAGCATAAACAAAATCCTAAGCGTTTCCATAATATTGGAAAGTTCATTTTCCTCGAGTGCTAAGTAAAGACAGTATTGCTACTCATCAAACAAACTGCGCTAAACTACAGCACCCGAAGCTAAAAACTATCACAATTGTCAGATAATTTTAGGTTCAACTGCTTGACCACCATAAGTAATATAACAAGAATATGTATTAACTGAACCTTATTATAAAACATAAACATTACATTTCACTTTCTACTATTTATAAACACAAATCACAAGTAAATGCTTCTTCGTGATCAAGGATTCCTTTTTAAGCACAACTCTCATGCAAACTACCCTTTGTAGCCAGAAACTTCCCAGAGTAGGGATTGCTGACAGGCAAATTCCAAATCTTAACACAACTGGGTAGTGATGTACACATAAGGATAGGTTTTATCTTCATTTTAATAGATTTCAATTATCTTATCTGGGCCCAGATATTTGTAAATAAAACAACTTTTATACTTTTTTTTACTTTTGAAAAAACTTTATTCAAAATGAAAAACCAGTCAAAATTATTCTTTTTATCTTCATTTTTCTGTGAGGCAAGAAGGTTGATCAATTAGGGTACAGTGTTTACAGCTGGAAGTTGGATGCAATCCAGCTTCCTGCTTTCCTTACCTAAAATGGCACTGGAATCTTTTGGTCCTGTTCCCTCTAAGACGGCTTTCTTTAGAATCATGTGACCAATCCAGCGTTTGCTATCTGTTGATTTTTGCCAGGTCACCGGATGCTGGTTATTAAAAATATGAATAGGGAACTTTTTGAAGGATTCTTCACTAGATGTACGGTACATGTCATATTGGATTGAACAATTATACCTTTTACCTGAAACACTGTGTCTTATTTTACCACGTTACAAAAACAGTTGAGGAATATTTTTTTAAATATCTCTAATTTTTACTGAGTTAAAATTTATAAATGTAATTTTGACACAGTAGGCAGACTTGAAATTAAGTGTATTGTTAAATTATTATTAACAAAATGTATTTATTTCGCCACATTTTAAGAAACAAGAATAAAAATGAAATTTGTTTATTAAAGTGATTGACCTAGAAGTTCAAAATACAAGACAGGTGGAATCTAAGGATACCTATGTTACATGGCAAGCCAGTCTCACAAAACATGATAAATTGCTCGATTGGTGTTTAACACCGTGTTAAAAGGTATTTCACTTATATGATGAAAGTGAATTTCCAAAGAGTAAATAGCAACACAACTATAATATGAAGTGTTTTATACAAATGCTCTGTTTAAAAATTAACGTTCCTCAGTGGCTGACAGCATTATATATACTTTAATTATCGGATTACCTGGAGGGCCCCACCACATATGGCACAGTAAGTCAAATCTTTTACTCAAATAGCTCTACGAACAGGTACATGTAAGTCAAATCTTTTACTCAAATAGCTCTATGAACAGGTGAAGAGCCCTTCTTCTACATATAAGTTTTCAAGATGTCGATTAAGTTACATTGGCAACTGTTCATTTATTTAAATTGATTGGTATTTTGGATCATTCTCAAAGGTATGTCATTAAAATGCTGAAGCATTGTCCCTTTTCACTCTGCCTTACTTTAATCGTTGGAAAAAGAGGAAACCTTGTAAAATTCACCCCAACAATCTGAGGTCTACTGAGTACTTTAGCCTGTGGAAAATCGTGACAGTCCAACACGCTAGACACTGAGATCCACGAGGATGTTTATTTACACTGGTGCTGTGGAAGATCTGAAGGAAGATCATGACAGTCCAACACGCTAGCCACTGAGAACCACGAGGATGTTTTTTAAGTTAGGTGTTCTGCGGCCCAGTGAACCCAATACTACTACATGTATGATTTGACTATGGGGCAATATTGTGAGCAAATATTAGAATTGTGAGAATGGCTTTGTACATCTAGTAACAAACAGGGTGACATTAAATGTACAACATCAACTTGCAGAAGGCCATCTTAGCTGAAATAAACAGGAGACTGCATGCGTGGTGGTGTCCAATACAAAAGTTTTTAGTTTCATTGGGGGCGGGGATTTTCCTGTTGGTACTCTAAAAACTTCTAGGTTGTGAGAATGAGTATGATGGAGTGGGGTGGATTGGATGGGGGAATGGGGGAGGGGGCGTATTGGGGAGCAGGTTTTCAGAAAACTGAATTTTTTTAACGAGTACAAAAGAAAAAAAAACAAGTTTCAGAGAATTGATTAAAGTAACTACATGTAGGGCCACTTTCAAAACATTAAAATCTCACATAATATTTTTACAGTTTAATTAACATGCCAAAATGCTATAGACCAGTAGTTTTTGGTCAGTATTTCATTATTTTTGCGAATACACTTTCTTAGTTTGAACAGATTCTAGTTCTGAATTTTTTTTTCAGTTGAAACACATCCGTGAATCAAACCCACGACCCTAGAAAACCAGGCACTAAATCACCAGGTAAGGACCGCCACCTGTCAATATTTCACCTTACATTATGTGAATGTGGCCAGTGTTACTTCTCTCATTTACACTGTAATGATATTCAAGTTAAGGACAGGTCATTGTCTCAGCTATAATGGCCCCGTGAGGGAGCTCTGTGAGGGAGCGGGTGGGCCATGGCCCTGCAGAATACTCCCTCGGCTTCCTCGGTCAATTGTAAGAGGCGAGAAAA